>NW_010585414.1:55184-70068 GCF_000705375.1 Tinamus guttatus | reverse complement strand
TAATATGCAAGATTAAAAATAATAAGGTTTATTACAAGAAACAGCTCAGAAAACTTAAATAAAAATAATATAGTCAACCACACACTGGCTGCTGAGCTTCAGAAATTTTACCCATATGATGCTGAACAAAGTGACCTTCAAAGTTTAACTACATTTAAAATGATAACTAGCTTCCCTAGTGCAGAAATACTAAAAATATCTTGATAAAGAATCAGTGGCTACACCTATAGGAACTGTGGTTCAAAACTGACCACAGGCTCCTACTGTGGAATACTACAGTAATTCTGTGATTGATGTTCTTTGCAACTTGAAATAAATTAACAAACTGACCCAAAACGAACCCAAGTATTTCATGTTTAGATCTCTAAGCAGGATCTAGTCTCTTTAATAAACTGATCATCTATTTTTGAGGGTTTTCTGATTTTTAAGAAGAAACAAAGATAAATGAAGTAATAATTATAACAAGTATTTAACCTCCGGTCATTTTTGTTGCTTATAAGCTTATAGAGAAGGGCAGAACTCTGATAAATAACACGTAACTCTAAACCCATAAAGATGCAGCTAGCCAGAACATTTCTAAATAATTAGCGTTTGATTCATATGGGAAGAAAACAGTGCCAGGTCTATATCCATACTACCTCAAGAGGGAAATCCTTTATGCTGACATCTACAAAAGATTGGCAGTAATGAGGATCCATGTAAATCAAACTGTCATCTACAAGGACAAAACAGAAGACAAGTAATTCAAAAAACACCTTATTATTACACTGCTTACAATCCAATTTCTATGCAGAACAGCTGAAAAAAAAAGCTAGTAAGTAACTGCTTGCCAGGCTGATATTCATTGACTGAAGCATAGGTTTTTGCAGGACAGATTAACTTTTGCATAATCAAATATGCTTGTACAAGCAGAATTTTTATAAAGTGATGAGACTGTCATTTAATTTTTGGTGATAAAATTACTTTTACAAACACACAATTATATTCTGGAGTTTGCATATGAAAAATGTATTGTTCTACTTCATCCTGACAGGAAGAATATATTGCTTGTCATTTAAATGTCAACTAACACCACTTAAAGTAGTAAAAGGTAAATATGTAAATAAGAACTGCCAGATAGTAACAGCAACAGCGCCTGAAGTTTGGTGAAACAGATAAATTATGCCTTGTTTATGCAACAAGGGAAATTAAAAGTACATTTTACAGAATCCAATTACTACAGGGGATAAATGACAAATGACTGGACTTTGGTAGTAGGATGAATTAATAAGGTACTCATTTTGCTATTTTAATCGTGCTATTTCCTACAGGTCTTATATTAACTTCCTAACTCTTAAAGAATAATATTGAAGAGACATAACATTAAAACACTAACCTTGAAATCCAGCAAAGTAATATGACTGCTTGGGTTTGCCACCGATAATACCAACACAATACTCAAGGCTTAGGATTCCCTAAAAGCAGAACAATGAAGAATTAGGACATGTCAGAAGGGTGCATTAAGCCAAATTAAATTTTTTGCTCTGCCAATATGTGATTTTACAATTACACCTTCTAAGGATTTTCATTTACACAGTTTTGCTGCAGGAGGAACATTTTACTCATAGGACTGCCTGGAATTCCTCCAGTACCCACATGCTCCGGATGGAGTCAGACTCCACTCTGTCGAATCCGCAGTGGTGGTTACTCTAACACTGCTGCACTGAGCTCTCCTTGGCAGCTCCAAGGCAGTAACGCAATCACCCGCAGCAACGAGGGGCTCCTGGTTAAACCTGCCTAAAATACCAAAGAAATACCACCAGAAACACCCCTGCCACAAACTGGATGCGCGTGCGTTCATTCCCAGGGCCTTGTTCCACACCAAGCACCGAAGAGGCATTGCCCACACGAGCAGAGGATGCAGCTAGACGGGCAGCTCATACTTCACACATCACAGGTGGCCTGTTTCACAGGTACCTACCTTACATTCTTGGAGCATAAGCAACAAGCTAGATTAAGAAAGTATTCTTGACGTTTAAAAAACAATGAAGGAAAAAAATGGAGATCTAGAGGAAGTCTGCAATAGCAGAATTATTCTGAAAACTGTTAAAGCAGTTAAAACAGATAAATAATGGACGAATGGCACACTTATGGGCTTATTTTTTTAATTCCCTTTGATTAAAGAAAGATAATCACCTCATGCTCCATTAGAGGTAGAACCAAAACATCCCAGGTATTTGCCATTAAGAATTATTTTCCTGCCTGGTTATGTGGCCCTGGCTCATCACCTGGGAGTTCCTCATCAGCCTTGTTCCATTCTGTATTAAAATAAGCACTTAAAAAAAGGGAATATAAGCAGGCAGGGAGAACCTCTCTGCTCTGCTCAACGTACTTGCACTGTTTTCACTTTCACAGGCTCCTGTTGCTTAACAGGACTCATTGGGATTTGGGGAGGATTCAGTCTTGGTGTAACACAGATTCCCCATTAGTTATCCCACTGACTCCAGCAGGAGCTGCATTTTGCCAACACTGAGCACTTCTGAAAACTGAGCCCAAGGCTTCTAACACAAGCCCAAGATCATTAAATGCTCTGAAAACTGAACAGCCTTTAAATACCCATAAATCACAGTGGTTTCCCTGGGCCACTAAACAAGTCTTGAGCCCAAAAGCTTGGATGCTGGCCCAAACTGCAGAAGGCCACCACGTGAGCTTGTAACTGATCTCTCCTGTAATGATCAGCCACTAAAAGCATGACCACTACCCTGTCGTGGTCTGAATAGGGAACATTTCTCTCAACAAGATGACAGTTATTTCAAGGTTCTTGCTAGGATAAAATTTCCCCTATTTATATGATGATTAAAAAATTTAACATAAGAAATAATTTTGTTGTACTCATAACCTGAGATGCTAACAAAGTCAGCTTCAGTGGGGTTTATATAGGTTAAGAGAAAGCACCTATTTAAAGCAAAAAGAAAGTGTATCTAAGTAGGAATGAGAGGGCTTTTAAGAAAAACACTCCTTGATGGCTGAACATTACAGAAGATATGTGGGCAGGTCAGAGGCAAAGGAGAAAACAGCCATGGAGCATATATATTCATCCTCTGCCTGTGAACCAGAAAGAGAAAAGCTACTTGGAGTAATGAATAACTGTTTAATCTATGGGAATCCTCTTGTAAAAAGGAATTATTAAAGAAAAAAATCAATTTTCATCCATAAACATAAAACTCTTTGTAAAAATTACTTCTTGCACTACATTTTAAAATCTGCATTTTTAACTTTATCCAGATCCTAAGAAATTTGGTTGCTTCTTATGAGTAGCCAAGATAGAGACTGGAGCGACTAATACATGCAATTGAAAGCTCTCTTATCACAGTCCCAGTTATAAGAGCCTGAAAAAGACAGTACCAGCCTTGGAAAATGAGCGGCACAAATCACCTCAGGAAAGCCAGCTGTACAAGGCAAACTTAGATTGCATGACCACGCAATGAAACCCAGTGCCATGCAACCATATTTCACCCTGGTAGAAGACTGCTTCTCTGAGCTAACCTGAGAACAACGCTGCAGTTTAGAATTAAAGCAGTTATCTCCACGAGCAGCAGCCAGTATTGAAGACCTGGAATCACTTTGAGAAGGTCTTGAGGGCTGCCAAACCAATGGTTTGTTAGCCTACGAGCAAAGGGTCTTCCTGGGCCTAAACCTAGGACTGATTCAAAGGCTCGTTTGTAGGAACGGTGAAGGTAAAGTATGTCGTGTCATATGTGGCACATTTTAAAAGCATCAGGATTGCTCAGAAAAGAGCTTAACACTTTTCTAAAACCAAATGTCTAAAAATGTAAGAAAAAGACCCAGGAAAAACAACTCATCATTTAACAAAAGGCTGTCTTTCTGTATCTTTAAAACAATCAAATACTTTCTTGAAATTTTGTAGAGAAGATTTTTAAAAAATGATGCAACAGAACAGACTGATTCCCCAGTGTTGTTAATGCTATTAAATCATGCTATTTTAAGAATATAAATTACGCTATGCTACTTTAAGAGTATTTATATGATAAATACTCTTAAACAGTTGAAGCTGCAGTAATGACTAATGGCATCAAAAAATTCCATGCCCCTTTCTTAAGGAGAAGTAAAAGACAAAGGAAAAAGATAAGCACAGTCAAGCAACAATCTTAAACCACTTGACATTTTAAAAGAAACAGAATAAGGATTTTTGTATATTTGTGTTTTAACATGATGACCAATACTTAATATAGCACAACTCTAACAGCATATGTAACTAAATTACCATTTGTAATTTGAGCCACTGCATTAATGTCTTTACAGATACCTACTTTAGAAGAACGGTTATCACTGCTTTACTAAGGGACATCATGTGCTCTACAATTATATCTGATCTTGTAACAGGGAAATTTCAAATCTGTAAAGTCAAACTTTACAACCTTCAACTGTAAAATCACCACCACTCATTTAATAGGGAGAAGATTACCATCATCAAGTCACTTTTCATATCACCTAATGCTATTATTTGAAAAATGATCTCATTTCATACCTTTACAAACTCTAAATAGTCCATGTTTGTTCTCTCTCCACCAAGTCTCACAGGAACTAATATAATTACAGCTTTTGTGTCTGCTTTTTCAGAGTCCATAAAAGAACACTGTCTGTCAACAACATCTGAACTGTAGACTGAAAGACAAATGAAAATAGCCATATTTAAATATATCATTTTACAAAGACACACCTACAAAATCACATTGCTTCATTTGACAAACTAAAACTGCAGTCTTGTGAAAATATTGCTGTCCTCCAGAAATGCAACTCCTGAACTATGATAATAAAAGATAATATTATGTTTTCTTATTTTCAGCAGTATTTTCAAGAATACGCTGCTACTTAGTTTTAATGGAAAGGACACACTGCCAGGAAAACACAAAAGGGTAAGTTAGGAGAAAACCAAAGAGCACCCAAGGCTCTAAAATGCTCTGCCTGTTATTATTTAAAATGCCATGCTGGAGCACAAGAGAAACTGCTACAGATGTTGGGTCACTATCCTGCTTGCCCACCCTTTGAGCTTAAAGCTGAAATCACTTCTCAACAGTCTATGAGACTGGTGAAATATTTCCTTTCCCTGGAAATGATGGGTTAGGAAGAATGCTGTGATGCAAAAGAGTAATGCTGAAATGTTGGAAGTGTGTTTTTGGGGTTTTTTTTTTTTTTTTTTAGAAAGATATAAAGGTTCTTACTAGCACTGCACTAAAACAACACCGAAGAGAAGTAAAAAATAGATCATGGACTAAATTATATCCACAGACTCTCAAAATGCCCAAGTTAAAATAGGTAGACCATAATAAAAAGTTATCTTAATGGGGTTTCAATGCCATTATCTTAATAAGATATGAAACAAGAAATGTATCAAGCTTTCAAGATGTCCAATTCTTAATAAAAAAAAAACAACAGATGGAGATGTAATCAAGAAACCCTTCATACATAATCCCAATTTTGTAGATTCATTTGTGAATTTGATATTTTTCATGCAGAGGCCTTTTTATTAGTGCTTACTGAAAGACATAAAAAGATCTAAAATGTTTGTCAAAATCCGCATAGCCACAACATTTACCTGTACAATCCTGAGCAACATAAACTGTTACTCCTTGTAGCTCAGGGTCTCTTGCTTCTTCAACAGCTTTTCTAAGTACAAAGAAAAAAACTATTTAATTCATCTCTGATTTTAAAGAAATTAACATTAAGCAAATGAAAATTACTTTTTTTTTTATAAGCTTATTTTTATTTGTTTACTTTTTAATTCAAACACTTTTTAAGTCTTTTCCAGGCTCAATATTACAGTATTTCTTATCCTCAAGTAAAGATGCCAATGACTTACTATTTAGAAGAAATAATAAAAACCACAAAAAAGAAAAAATACATTAATTTACAATGAAATTTGTATTAGCTAGCTTCTTTCAGTTTATAACAATTTTCTGTCTTGTATAAGGTGATAGTAAAAGCTACAATTGCTCACCAAAACATTAATTTCACATTGACTGATCTCTTTAGCTAGCCTTAACTCTTACTAACCACAAATTAGCACTTTACGTCAACTGAAATAAAAGCTAACGCAATAAAATGCTGTAAGACTTCTCCAAAACTTTCAAAACGTAATGCAAATATAATATTAGACTATCCTCAAAAGAATAAGAGTAATGGACCTAAAAACTAAAAAGAAAGTATATGTCAATAGTCTGAAGAATGATCATCAGTCAAGGACAACATTTGTAAAGAAATTAAACTGTTCAAAATGGAAGATTACCCTTTGACTTCCAATACATGGTTGCATTAAATGGCCACTATTTTTTTATTTCACAATATATTTTGCGCAATTCTCAAAACTCCACAATTGGGAATTGGGAAGGGAAACCTTTGCAGTGCTTAAAGTCACTGGTGAGTTTACCCAGAAGGGAATAGCGGGATTTTTTTTTTTTTTTTTTTTTTAAATTCCGACAATGGACTAATGCAAAATTATGCAAAACAGAATTCTTAGAGTTTCTATTATTGGGAAAAAATGCAAGAAAACACATAAATAATGCTGACCTGTCACATCACTGCATGTGCTTGCAGGTATGCACCCAAAAACACCAGAATGATTCAGGATAGGCTCATTTATCATGAGTATACTTGTATACTAAATACCAATTATTCGACCTACATATACACAGATATGCACATGAACTTTGACTTCTGGTACTTAGGTGACTTATTAGAAATGCAGTTTATAGATAAGCTGGAATATACTGGAATATAGTATAAGTCTGTTATTAAAAACCCTAATATTCAAAGAAATGGCATATAAAGGTACATAGTATGGAGAAATTTGACTTTCGACTTTTTTTAAACCACAGTGAATGTCACAGACCCTTTACTTTTACTATGATATAATTATAATATTAATAGTCCCATACATTTACAGTTTCACAAGAATTTGATGTGTGCAAAGAAATGCTGAAAACATCAATTTTAGCTCTGACATTTCATTACACTATCAGTACATTACAGCCCCCAGGTTACAGTATTAAAAAAAAAAAATCTATAATATTATGCATGTTCCAAGGTTGAAAGAGTGGTTAGTTTTTAGAACATTTCATTAAATGCAGCTCTACTTAAAAATCTAGTTTGAAAAACCTTGGGACTTCCACTGCTCAAAGTAGAAGAAAACAGAATGTTTTTCCTTTTCTGAAGATTGAGCAAAGGCTCTGAGTTCAGTTCCTGCATCTACTGCTATTTCCCGTCTTGTCTCTGAAATAGCTCTAGAATTACGATTAATATGGCAATTTTACAAAGCCAATAACAAATGGTTAGGTGTTCAATTAAACCGAAGCAATTTCATGAAACTTTGAATGCATCTCCAGTAACATGAGAGGCACTGTAACAACAACAATAACAAAAAACAAATGAAATATATTTTTACCTTAAAATATGTGCAACAACTGCAGGCCCATACCAATCTCCAGCAGTCTTCCCAGATTTCTTCCCATATTCTATTAGCTTATGTAAGCCAAAAGCTGCAAGTGGAGAGTCACCAAACCAAGAAATTATTTTTCTGTGATAAACTTCATTTCTCATTTCTCTGTCACCACAGTTTCTCTTTAACGTTCCCTTATGATGGTTTGACAAGATCTTGGGTTCTCTTTCTGCTGTAAGTGATGCTTCAAATGATGCAGTCAGCTTTTTCACAGTATGGGTTGTCCATGATTCAGAGTCTGAATTTTCAAAGTCCAATGCATCTGGCCATATCCAAGCTGCAGTAAGAAATTTTAAAGAATTTTAAAGTCTTACCAATAACTTTTTTGATATAATTAGCAAAGCATATCTATTTCGTTGCACCCTTCTCCCTGATCAATAATATGTGCTTTACATACTCAGATGCAAATGTCAATAATGTCTAAGTAAAGATCATGCAATACAGTTTGCTTTTGTTTTCTGCAGTGCGATGGTAGAAAATAAATATTAGTAATAGTAGCCTTTGTTAGCCATTTATCCTGAGATACTAGGATCAGACTTCAAGATTCCAAACAGTGAAGATATTCAAGATAGGCCCAATTGCAAGACACACACTATAAGCATCATATATATTAAACTCACAAAAAAATAGCTTTTAATCTAAGTTAAATAAAAACTTTCAATGGTTGCTTTTATTATTCCCGTTTGTCAGTTATTTAATACAAAAAATCCACAGATGGGGGAAAACATACAGGTGAAAACAAGCACTTCCTAGAAAATTTAAAACAGTAAAAGCAGGTCAGCAGAAAAATACACATTATTTCTTTATTTACTACACTTGCAAATTGTTAGGGTTTACCTAGTCTACAAGACATACTTAAAAGCTTATATTTCTAGCCTGGTATCTGCAGTCTGCTTTTCTGGCAAAAGGTTTCCCTAACAGTAACCATCCATGCTGTGCTCCTGCTAACAGCGTAATGGCAGTTCAACGCATCGAGAGAACAGGAAGGCTTCCCTTGGCAGATGACAGAAAGCCTCTCCACAACTCCGAACAGCTCCTTGCAACACAGAGCACGTGAGGAAATCCCCAACACGCTGCGACTGACCGCCCTGCGAGGTCAGAAAATATCCTGAAGGTCTGTAATGGGGATCCCAGAGCGCCCCAGGGAAGCGTGGTAAGGAACACACCCTAAGGATGAGGTGGTTTTGCCCGTCGAGGCTGGTTTCCACACGCTGCTGGTGGTTCAGCTAGTTGCCGTTACAGCAGCAAGAGGAAATTGTTCAGAACAGATACTGACAGAGGAGCAGCTGCAATCCTCCCCGCAATTCCTCCCCAACGTCCAAGTAAAAGTCTCTGACAGAAATAAAGGGGAGGCACAGAGGTAGGAGCACTTTAATTCTAAAAATCTAACTTATGGCTCCAATAACACCAAAGGTGCTGCTGCTGATGGCCCTGATCCGTTTTCCCCAGAACCGTTACTTGTGGCAGAAGAGAAGGAGCTCTAGGCAGATGCACCATGGGCCTCACTGTTCCTGTACTGTGAATATCAAACTTAGATCCACATTTTCAGCACAGTAAAACTTCATAGCGCCTTAATATTTAAAATAAAAACTTACTTATATGATCACTCTGCAATATCTGGAACATTCCACATAGTAGTGGAACTGTAAGTATTCTAGCTGGTAAATGTAGTGAAATTTTGCTTTGTAACAGAAACAATACAATTAAACCATAATGAAAACATCTCTGGGAAAAGAATAGCAACAATGAAAAAAATTATGTAAACACTTAAATATGTTTAAGAAGTTACCCAAATCTCATAAACAGCTTTTCAAAAAAAAATTTGCCAGCTGTCAGAATACCAGATGATGAGAAAAGTAATCCAGAAAGACTATATATATTCCATTTTTCTACACATTTGGATTCCCGCAGAAATACTAGCACTCTGGAATCACCAAATCACTTTCCAAATTAGGATGCATGGGGGACAGTGTAAGAAATTCTTTTTAACCATAGAGTTTAAAGATACAAACTTGGGACTTTTTTATTTTGGATTAGTTTAAAATGAGTCATTATGCGTTCCCACTTACAGATACCCTCCTAATCAGACTTAAAAAAAAAAAAAAAAAAAAAAAAAAAAAAAAAAAGGTAATGTATGTTTAACAGAAGTTATCTTTAAGGATTTGTTCTCTCAGCAGAAGTTCTTTCTTTTTTTTCCTTTTTTGCACAGTTTGGTATTTGCAATTAGGTAGTAAGGAATAATGTTATGTTTTATGACTTGAATACCTATAGCAAAAAGAATATTCAATAAGCCAGTTGGACAGTTCAGCCATACCAGTGCCAAGAAAGATGTTGTTGTGATGCAGCTGGTTTGGGCCTACGTTCAAGCTTACATCATATTCACACAGTCAGTGCAAAGTACTGTCAAAACAGGCTTTCAGAACCAATTGCTGCCCATGTGTTCGGGGGGACCACCAAAGGGCTGAGCAAACAACACACTGTATTGTCTCCAGCTGCACTCCAGGGCTGCACCAGGACTGCAGCCAGGAACACCTTCCACAAAAGGCCGTGTGACAGAGGAAACGAATGAACGTCTGAAAGGGGGAACGTGGCGCGTTTTGAAAGTGATGATGGAGGAGGATGAACAGAAAGGGTGGCTAACTTAGAGAATTCAAGACCTCAGCAGGATATCACTCAGGCTTGGAAGGCTGGGGAGGACGCACATGCTCAGCCTCTGAAAGCAGAAAGTGTTCCGAGCCTCTTTAAAGCAACTCCTTTTGAGTGATGGGAAGTATTTTCAGATAGATGAAGACAAGAAAAAAAAAATAGGAGTTCCTTTGTAAGTGTATGGGGTGAGGGTAGAGGGAGAAGGGAGGAAATGAACTAGTGAAAATTTCAACACAAAGAATGATATATTGAAGTCAGATTAGAATTCTTCTATTAACTCAATATATTAATACAAGAAGAAACTGAATAATGTACAACCTTAAAACTAATAAGAGAACATCACTTCTGCCATAGCCTTTAGCTACAGACCTTGGAACTCATTTCTACATCTTCACTTCAACAAACTAGCAAGATTCAAGAGAATTGGACGTTTACTTTGATAAGAGGAATACTTAAGCAAGGCATCACATTTTTTCTTTACTTCGAAATTAACTTCTCTGGCATTTTCAGTATTTTTCTTTGCCACATCTTGGTATTTCCTTTTTCAGAAATGGAACAGTAGATTAGCGAGGGCATTGCTCTAACAAATTCAAGATTAAGAAGAAAAAAAAAAAAAGAAAAAACACAGAACCAGCCTGCACTTTACATTCTGGGATACATGAACCAAGACTGCCACACTCTACAAATCACCTGTTCTTATCATGCCACTTACAGACTTCATCACGCAACTTACCTCTACCCAGAAAATGAAGCATAAGACCTTGAGCCAACAGCATTTGGCCAGTTCTCAGCGTGCAACCCCAGCCACAGTCTGTTGTTAATGCAGATCCTTTTATCTGAGGAAATTCTTCTCTGTAAGTCAGCCATATTCTAGAAATAAAATCTTTACGAAACTCCTCAACATTTCCCGAAATCTCTGTGTTGATTTGATCAAAACTGGATCCGTCTGTAGAAAGCTCACCAGATTCTATAACACAAAACACAATGTAAGTTACACCCTGGTGTGTGACTTCTGTTATTAGGAGGAAAATGAAGAAACAAGACAGGATGCTGGGTTTGCTCTGAATAATACAACATAGGATAGGTTACGTTACTGTTGTTGCAAAGTCAAATGAAAATTTTGTAGGCTTTTCATATTTAAACCTTCAATTCAGTAATTGCTAATGAAGGTTTAAAAAGCTATTCATAGAGCTCTGCAGAAGATGACTGGAATGAGGTAAGTGTTATGTACATACCATCAGATTTGAAGTGGTAACATTTTCCTAGCAGAAAGACCGGAGAACTTCTACTAAAGTAAGTTTTTGTTTTCAACACCCAACCTACAAGAAATACAAAACAAAATGTACATTTGATTGCATGTGATTAAGCCAAAGATGTCCCATGCAAGAGGAATACAGAAAAAAAAAAAGGTAATTATTTTTTTTTCCTTTCAGAAATAATGAAAGTTTAATAGCTCCACAAAACACAAATCACAGGTCGCTTAATAGTAATGTTACCCATGTTTGAAAGATTGGATGTTGCAAATTTATTTGAAAAAACAGAGTAAAAAAAAAGTGTGCTTACTTAAGCTGTTTATTGTAATATCAAATTGAAAATGATTAAGGACCACATTGCATTTTTTATCACTAATATATTTAAATTATTTTATTTTATGACTCAAAATCCCATTCTTGCCATGGAACAAGAAAAGTTCCAATCATTTCAGTGGAGACAGGATTTTATCACACAGTTCACTTACTGTATTTCATGTTGTGCCATGCAGACATAAACTTTGATTTTATCTTTTCTACTTCATCTGTCCCTGTGGCCTCCATATTCAAGTTCTAGAGAAAAAGCCATCGCTGTCTTGTAAGACATTAAATTCTGCTACTGTAAAAACAAAAATATAAACATATGCATGGCCACAGAGAACACAGAGCATAACACCACCACAACGCTTCGATATTTAAGCCTAACATGACCAGGAACAGTAATAAATTTGCAGAATTCTTCACTTCTAGGTAGTGAAAAGCAATCACGTTCTATGAATAAGAAATAAAAACATTTTATTCCAAATACACACCAATAAAATTAACATACAAAGCTAAATAAAATAAAATGTTCTCCGATGGCTCTCTATTGCTCAGCAAGCTAACCTAGCGCATATAACCTGTGCTGGCATATGAGTGTGCTCATTCTGATTTACAGTGAAATGAATAGCTGTATTTCATTAAATAGAATAGATACTATTCTTTTACACTGAATGGAACAGAATTCCCTCACATCTCAATTTCTGAGCATCAAAAAACAGATCTCACTTTTGAACTTTTTCAGATTTCTAATCAAGAACTTTGTAGCCCAAAGTGTACATAAATTGGAGGGATTGAAAGACAAAGAGCTTGATGTTTTGCTGTACAAGGCCGAAAATAGTTACTCAAAATGTTTGCAGTAACACAGACATAATTTTCTCAAGAATTAACTTGTTGTAGAGATAATGTGAAAAATTGGTAGAACACTGTAAAAAAAATCTACAACCCTTCTAATTAGCACTTGTGGAGTAAAAAAGGTTTTTCTGATTTGACATATTCTACAGGAGTTCATATATATTACAGAAATGAGATTGGTATAATGGTAGTAAAAGCAACTGCAGTGCAGATTATTTTCTAAAAACTGCTAGCCAATTGTTAAAATATGGGCATGTGGAAAAGCACATTCCCTCATTCTTTTTGAAACGCAGCGCAAGACAAACTTCACCTTAAAAGCACACTACACTCTTTATAATACAGGAAAAAAAAAACGTACATATTTGTCCTACTTTAAAGAAAAATGAGAAGCTTGGACAGAACTCCCTTTACAGTCCATCTGTATCACTTAGCAAAAGGAAAAGTGCTAACAATTAATATAGCTGCTTTTGTGTTCACTTCAGGTATTCTGTCAATGGTTCACTTTAAAATAGTTGAATAGGAGATTGCCTGGACGATACTGAGTAGATAAAAACCCTTGAACAGATGACTGAAAAATTAAGAGCTCCTGCTTCAACAGTAAATTCTTCTGAGACATCCAGAATCGATAAGCAGAGGTAGATCACTGCAATGTTCACATGCTTCCAGTGAAGTACTTAAAATAACAGATGAAAGACATAAAACTGAACCACCTCACACAATTATCAGCTTGGATCAGGAGCACGCACCATCACTAACACAGACCACCTACCCACCTTACTTTGAAAGGAAACTGAGAAAAACTAGAAACCTATCTACCTTTTCATGCATTATTCTCCCTCAAATCAGGATCAAAAAGGAGGTGGAGATTAAACTATGTTACTTCTTCTTTCCACTCAGAACCTATTTTAGGTAACTAGAGAAAATAACCCAAACCACTGGTAGCGCAATCGTAATGTTGATAGGTGAAGGGAGAACAAAGATGTCACATACGCGCATTATTTCTGGGATCTGTACATAGAGTGTGGAAAAACAGAACATAGTATATCGCCTAAGTCTGCCCTAGCAAGTTTTTCTGCTGCTGCATTGTATTACTTGATAAATGTATCTCAATTTTTTTTTTCCACAGAACAGCCAAATCACGCTCACAAACACAGGGAAAGACTGGCATTTTTTGCTATTGTAAATAATTAACAGAGGCTACAAACCTGCTATGATTAACCTCGTGTTGGAGGAAGTAGGAAGAAGGCTATTTAAGGTAGGGTTTTAATGCATTGCTTTATTTATTTATTTAAGGGTGATAGAATTAAAGACTATCTGGACAGGCATCACTGGCACTAGCTGACAAAGCCGGTGAGATTAACTCCTCCAGGAGGTGTGTTTGGTCTAGTTACTCTTCCTACATGATCAGTCATGGCCAGTCACTTACAATGGAGGACAACGATTGCCTTAAAAGCTAATAACTGTAAAAGCTCCCTCTGGCTAAAATTAGGGATGAAACAAACTCTACTGTTTGGGGAAGTGGCTCGTTTTCCTTTAAAGGATGACAGTGAAGCACATTTTTCTCTTACCCCTTTATATTTCTTTCCTAGCATTATGCTCAAGATGGGGAAAGGACTTTTAAGAGAAAAATACTAACACAAATCAGACAAATTTATCCCAGTGGGATATGCACGTATGCGTGCCTATATTAATACAGGTTCTTTCTCCCGTTAGCAGAAGAGCCTCTCTGTAATTGTTTCACTGGGATTAATGGAATGGCACCAGCAGGAAGTCACCACAAACACAGATTAGAGCCCAAGGGGCACAACGCTATCCCTTTTATTAAACCTGAACCTAACGTCTTTATAGGGAAGCCCTCTTATTTTTGAAGTGACCCAGAACACACATTACTACCCTCAGACAAGCAGACCTCCCCCACCGCAACACCAAGTCCTGTCACCTCAGGGCCCAACTGTACCGGCCCTGATGGGGCTGACTTGCAGCGAGGGGAGCGTTTTTAGCGTTTTTTTCCCCCCTCACTATTAAACCTGAACCTAACGTCTTTATAGGGAAGCCCTCTTATTTTTGAAGTGACCCAGAACACACATTACTACCCTCAGACAAGCAGACCTCCCCCACCGCAACACCAAGTCCTGTCACCTCAGGGCCCAACTGTACCGGCCCTGATGGGGCTGACTTGCAGCGAGGGGAGCGTTTTTAGCGTTTTTTTCCCCCCTCACAAACGGTTATCAATGGAAGAACAAGCAACTCCGGGGCCCTCGGCGGAAGAAAGAGGCGCCGCTCACCGCTGGGGCCGCTCCCGCCGTTCAACCGCCGCGTG
>NW_010585414.1:26007-38473 GCF_000705375.1 Tinamus guttatus | reverse complement strand
TTGAAGTTTTATCTAAGGAAAGCCTGGACTGGGCAGTGAATTCCATGTGTATGTCTGGTTCTGCCTATGAAGAGATCTTTGCAAGCTTTTGTTTTTTAGGTAGCTGTGTTTTGTTTTGTTTTTCTTGGATGTAGTCATGGAGGGTAGAACCACAGGAGATGTTATAAAGCTCTTTAGAAGTATTTTAAATGTTATAGTAAAAGTCTGAATGTGGTTATTCCTAAAAAATATGTATTTGTTTACATGATTTTAGTCCACTTTCAAGAGTGGTTGAAATGTAGGCCAAGTCAGAATTCCTCTCACTGAAGTCATTTTTTTTGAGCACCACTTCTCAGTAATTCTCAAAATACATTCAGCTTGGTAATATAAATTTCAAGAGTTCAGCAAACTTTTTCAGGCTGGAACTTTGTCTTTAGAGGTGTTCCTTTGATTTGTTGTTGGTTGTTGCTCTGAGTTGCAGCATTTCTCTTGTAGTCATCAGCTTCAAAATAAATATATTGCATCCTGTCCTCTTCAAAGTGGATAGGTTAGGTCAGGTGGTAATGAAAATATACCTTGAGTGCAACAGTGTGTTCTGAGAATACAGGGCTGCTTCTCTTGTTTTGGAGTAGGGTCCTGTAGAGTTTCATCTCTTCACACCCTACTACATTGTCCCATTAAAGCTTCTGCATACAGAGCAGAAATGCCCTCATAGAAATTGTGTGATCTCAAAAGGGATCTTGAAGACAAAGTTGACCCCTAGCTTAGAAGACTGACTTAGCTGCAGGCTGAAAGTTAATCTTTAAGGAGCTACATCTGAGCCCAAATCACTGGTGAATGAAGAGGGCTGGAATTTGGGTCATTTTGCTGTGAATCAGCTGCGTGACTGCAGGGAGACCATAAGGTCGGCTTTGTTAGGTGCGTGCCCAGGCTTAGTGCTGAGTGAGCATGAAGGAAGAAGGGTTAATGAGAGTGTTGTGTCCAGAGCAAACGTTTTATTGCAATAGTCTCTGTAGGGGTGTGAAATGATAATGCAAAACCCTGACTTGGCAGTTCTGTGAGAACTTTTGCATAATCCAGTATTAGGTGATAGGGAAAAACCCCTGCTATTAGGAGTTTAAGATTGGATGGAGCACTCCGGATCATTGCATCTGCTTCCCTGCAGCGATGCAGAGCCAAGGAAGAGAGGCCTCCTCTTGAAGGACACGTTGCATGTCCATCCCACAAGCCTTCTGTGCCTCGCAAGTCTCATGTACAGTCTCACTTGGAACAAATTGGTTTAATTTTCTTCTTCTTCCCATTATTTTTCTAAAGCAGGATCTCTTCTGTGTACCTCCCAAGCTGCTCTTCAGCCAGCCATGTTTTTGGTAACTTTTCTCCCCAGCCTCGCTTGTCTCACCTCTTTTCAATATGAATTCTATCTTTCACTTTTTATTTCTAAGGTTTTCCATTGTGCTATAATCAAAATATACATCCCAAAAACTTCAGTCCTGTGGAGCTGTGGAGTCCTGCTTAATACAGTATCTGGGCTTTGCAAGAGGTGTTTTGTTGGTCAGAATACAGTTCTTGTCTCATTTATTCAGTTCTTGTGTCTCATTATCCTGCTGCTGTTGTGTTTTCAAGCAGATCCATGCAAGGATTTATAAAAATCTTGGAAGAGGTCATGGTGACTGGAAGAAGGCTCTGAGCCTTCCCTATCAAACTGCATTTCATGTGACTTGACATGATTAGCTGCTAGTTTGTCGTATTAGATTCTCTGCTGAGCAGAGATGCTTTTCAGAAGTATGATTAACATGAAGTGATAGTTTGTAGAAGATAGTCTGTAGCAAAAATATATTTAGGCAAGTCATGAGTCTTTGTCCAGAGACTGCATAATATGGCAGAGGTTTCCTTGCAAAGAATTTTGGGTTAATTTCTCTCCCTAAGGCATGCATCAAAATCTGCTGTGCCTGTCTGTCCTGGTTTGGTAACAAATGTTATGCAGATACAAAGCATCACTGCTGTTAAACTGAAATAGATGCTTGCTCTGGAGAAGTTCATTAGTTTGTGTGGCATAACACTGTCAGAGAGAATAAAATTGAGGGCCCTGAGCCTGCATGATTGTTTTATTTAACCACAATGGCTTGCAAGCATTGAGCAGGATGCATGGTGCATAGTTTAAATAGTAAATTTAACCTAAGATTTATGGGTGTTTTAATAATGCAGTATGAATAGATGTCATTTGAGTATCATCTGAGTAGCTGCACAATGGCAGCAAATAGTACTGCTGAAACTGAACGATGGAACTGTAAAACTTTTTAATAATAGTGCAGATGTGATTTCTCCTATCCAAAGCATCTTGCTCATATTATTTGCGTAGATAGTTGTGATCCAGATAAGGCCACATCATTCCCTCTGTGTTGTCACTTCCCAAAAGTGGCAGCTTTTGGTAATTATTCTAAAAGTTCCATGACATACAGTCTGCTGTGGACATTTTTCTGTTTAAAAAAAGAAAAGAAAAAAAGTGTTCTTTTGTGAATGTGTGAATGAAAGGCTGCACTTGGTTGGTCTTCCATTTCTCGTTGACTTAAGAGCAGTACAGAGACTTTTTGTATTCAGCAGACTTCCATAGGACAAAAAAGCCAAAAATCCAAAAAACCCTATTAGCTGAACTTTAGCAAGTCTCTTTCCTTTGCTTCACAAGCAATAGACAAAATGCTACTAGTAATGTTTCTATTTTATATTTGGTAGAGCTGGAGAGAAGACACTGCTTTCAAATGACTGTGTAGGAACATGGCTGCGTACTGCTGTTAGCCTCCTTCCTGCTGCCACTTTCAGAGCAGCTGATTTGAATTCTACATTCCTCAAACCACAACTCTAGGTCCAAAGTTTTTGAAGTGTTATTTTTTTTTTCCTGTGTAACTTAACATGCTGAGGGGGACTGCTCACAGGATGCAGTTTTTGCACCAGAGAGCTTTTAGTTTTGAAATCCAGAACATAATTCACTGACAGTTCGTTATTCTGTAGCAGGTGTTGGTAAGGTCTTGGGGTTAGATGAAGGATTTCTGTTTTTAAGTTATTTTGTGACGCTCTCTACATCAGTCTGGTGTGTTTTTTGCACCTTTTTTGGGTACGTGATTGGCATTTATTAGTCAAGTGATGTGCTACTCTTCTGTGCATTAAGGGGATTCAGTACTCCAGGGGCTGCTTCACTGCCTTGGAGCTCAATTAACTTCTCTTTGAGCGACTGCTTAAGAGTAACACATAGGGTAGCATTCAATGAAAACAGAAAGCTCTCACTTCCTTTCAAAAAAATTTCCAGCATATACTAGGATGGAGCATTTACTTTGTTTATTTGATGAACTGGACTGTTTACTATGGACTATTACAATCTCTCATGACTAATCACTCTTTTCTATCCTTTTTTTTTTTCTTTTTCTTTCTTTTGAACAGCTCCTTGTGCTGTGGTGCTTGTTAACTCCCCCTCTAACCCTGCTGTTGTTTGCTGTGTATTGGCAGAGACCTAGGGGATTCCTTCAGCAGCATTTTTGGCATGGTTTTACCGAGGGCGAAGCTGGGTAGGCACAGACTCGTTACTGTTGAAGCAGCTCAAAAACTCCCTGAATCTTGATGTGGGTACCTTGGTTTGTTGTCTGATGGCTTGTTGTGCTTGTTTGGATTAGGAAGAAGAGACTTTGGATCTGCAGGTCAGGTGCTCCTAGTCATATTTTTTTCCTCTCTGTGTCCTGTCCTTTTATACAGGCAGATGATGCCAGGGGACAGAAAACAATTGTTAGGTATCAAGGCTTGATTTCCTGGCTCCTAGCGCGGCTGTTTGTCTTGTTCTTTGTTCAGCGAGTTGTGTTGTTTAATGAAATCAGTTTTTGAATAAACATGCACTTAACATCTTGGATTTCTGGAGACTTGTAACTGCAAAAGATTTCTTTTTTTTAAATGTTTTTGGTTGATGTGCAAAATCCAATTATTTTTTTCCTCTTCTAACCAATTGTTAAGCATTACTTTATTTTTAAAAAATATATATTCTTTTCTTTATAGTTAAATTTTAATCGGAAGGGCAGCATTTCATACAACTTGCAAATAAGCTGAAGGAATATAAAATCATTGCTCTTCCCAGCATATTAAGAGTCATAGTTCCTATCTGCTGGTGTATGTTACTGCATAGTGAGCATTAATATGGGAAGGTACACTCTTATAAGAGATGTTAATTAACTTGGGAATAAATTGGTGCAGATTCTTGGACATGGTGTGATCTGATCATATCTGCTCTCTGTGCTCCATTTTCTCCATATAAAATGAAGGTGCTAAAATCTTGTTAAGGTGCTGTTGGTTTATGAGCATTATTCAGATGCTCATAATCAAAATCGAAGTTTTGTCTTAGGCTTACTGGGTGTCAGGCTTCAATTCTGTGTAATCAAATATAATAATTATTATGTAAGAGACTGTAAGTTCCTTTATACACTTTTGTTATTTTATTGTCTTTTTATAACAAGAAAGAAATAATTTGTGCAAATGAATGGAAAACATTGTGAGGGAAAACATGACAATACTCTGTAGGATAGAAAAGGGCGTTGCGAAGTGTTCAGAGCCAAGTAATTTTATCACCAAAATTACTAAAATTAAAGGAAAGTGTGCCAAGTCTTAATGCTCTTTCAAAGCTGATTAAGGCTTAAAAGTGCCTCCCATTATGTGTGTTTCCTGGAGGTTTTGCCCTTGCACATTGGACGGCCTGGGCTCGTCAAATGGGAGGATGGGAGGGGCATCCACATCCTCTTCCCTGCATCCTCTGGTTAGAGATTACTCACAGTTTACTCTGTTTTGGTGCGGATGCCTTCTTTAATAAACTGAAACTGTTGTATATTAGTTCTAAAATCAGTAGTGAGTCCTTTTGCAGAGGTCATGAATGTTTTATCTATTAAGTTGGTGTGTTCAATAACCATTAAAAGGTTGGTGATCTGGTTTATCCTCAGTAATTTAGGCAGTATATGCATTAGCAGAGGTAGTAATCTTAACTAAAAAATATTATGTCGAAACTATGTTCTATAATTATGTCAAAACTATAATTCAGATACATTAAAGAAGCATTCAGGACAGGCCTACTGATAAATACTCAGAATCTAAAAAATGCTATTTAAATCCTACAATTTCTGTTTACTTAAAATAGTGTGAAATCCCTTTTTCAGAAATAGAATGTGCAAACAAATTGGTGTTTAATGAAAATGTTGCTCATCTCCTAAACTGCAAAATATTTTAACATTGGATTCAACCTCCAGTGGAAGGATGTTCATTGGTGTGTTTGGCAGCTCCCACTGCTGCTGTCCCAGAGGTGTTGCTGCGGTGCAGCAGCAACTCCGTGCTGGAAAGCTGCTTCTTTGTGGTGCCAAATGAAGGTTTCCTTCTCCACCGCACGCTGCTGCTGCTTGTAGGGGCTCAGCAGCGCAGGCTGAGCGTAAAGGAGCGTGCGTGTGTCCGAGGACATGGAGGAGCCGTGGACACGCTGCTGCAGCACGCTGTGTGCTTGCATTCTCGGCCTTTCGCACTCCTAAGGCAGCTCGAGGTCATTTTTGTCGTTTTTATCTGAGCACCAACCTAGTTTGTGAAGCCTGAAGTTTCTGCTGCCCGGGCCCGGTGCACTATTGCTGTGCAGGGGCACCCGCGGCTCCGCCGAGCCCCGGAGGAGACCCGCGAGGCCGAAGGGCCCTGGTCGCTGCGCTCTGCCTCGCACTGTGACCGCCTGTGCAGGACTCGGCTGTGGCAAAGCTCATGTATGCAGCACTGTTCAGGTGCACAGAGCTGAGACATCAGGATAGCCTATATGTGCAGCTGGCTTGGCCTTCTGTGGTTTATTAGATCTGGCCTCTCCTGAGCGTGGCAGAAGCAATAGTTTCTTCACCCAGGCGTGTACAGAGAGCACCTCAGCTGCACTCCCTGGGCTAATAACATCAGCGGCTCCTTGTAACGCCACTTCTGGCATCTCTCTGTGCGTCCTGTGGTTAATCCATACCCTGGATACATTTCCCACTGATAGCAGAGACATGTCAGTGCCTTGCACTTTACCATCCAGAAGAACACACCCGGGTGGTAAGCAGGGTAGAGCTGCACAGTGCACAGCCACGTGTGAAGTGTGGAGGCCTGACAGGATCTTGGGGCAGGGGGAAGGCTCCCCTGAAATGCCTTTTCGTTTTCTTCCCTGCTGCTGGTTGTGCTGCTGTCCGGCTCTCACCTCCCTCCACTGGCCCCTGTTTTTTCTGCCAGGTTGGTGACTGAGTTGGCTCTGCCAAGCGTGTGGAGTGGCAGAAAGCAGTTGGGCAGCCAGTGGTGGGTGGAGGAGCCACAAGACGAAGGGAGCTATGTGAGCAGGGCTCACCCTTCTCCTGTAACCCCACGTTTTGCTCCTTCGCTGAAGGTCTTTGTTGGTCCCTGTCGCCTCAGCTGGTCTCAGTGTTCCAGGCGTGCAGGATGCAGGAGTGCTGTGGTTCTTCTGCAGTCTCTGGTCAAGCTGTTCATGTTTTTCTTTTTCTCCCTGCTCTTTAATAAAGAGCTTTGATGCTTTCTTTATTTCAATTTCTGCACAATTTATCAGAGGGTAGCCTTCTCTTTCAGATCAATCTCAGCACTTGTGTTTCCACATCAAAGTCTTTCTGTTCTTGAAATGCTGTCTTGTTAAAATTACATGATTCGTGGTCATCAAAGAATGTACTGTCTGTCTTCTTATTGGTCCTTGGAGGCATTTAGAGTTTGAAAAATGCTTTAGTATTGCCGGATAACTAATCTCTGATTAATATTTCTATACCCATTTTTTAAAAATTTTAGTCACCCATTGTAATAGCAAATAACCTAGCAGAGTTTGCATGTTTAAAAATCTCACTGGTTTTCTGAGTAGTTTTTAGTTATTTGTATCTAGGATCTATCTTTAGCTACATATATTTACAATTTTTTTTTTCCATGAACGGCTTTTCCTACTTTTAAGCGTTGGGATATGAGGTTTTCCCCTTGTGAATTAATACATATTACACATCATTGGTATCATCAGTAAAAAAGAACCCAAGAAGAAAAGAATCCATAAATATTCTCAGATTGTAAAAATAAAGGTCCCAGAGTGTTTCTAAAGTAATTTGCATCTATTGGAGAATGTTTATGGACATTTTTGAAGGAGTTTAATAACTGTTTTTTTCCTCTTCACAAAGAGGAAGCCTGATTCATGATTTACAGTGAGTGTCTTAAACATCCCTTTTCAGACATGTTCCTTTGGCAAATTTACAGAGTAGTCTTTTACAGGAAGGTCACCTTTTCAAACCTATGATTATCAAATAAAATGCACGTGTAGATGAGGACATGGTTTATAGGCCTGATGGTAGTGGGTTTACGGTTGGACTTGCTGATCATAAAGGTCTATTCCAACGATTATGCTTCTATGATTTTCCTGGTCCGAGTCACCCCTGGTCAGTGACTTGAGTAGTCTTTATCCTGACCAAGTAAAAAATAAAATTATCTTTTACTTGAAGATTGTAATCTGTTTTTTGGACTGATTGAATCCTAACTTACCAGGTATAGCATGTTTGCAATTTGAAATGAAAGCTTTTTATCAGTTATTCTCTATTTGCGTCTGTCAAGATACCTTGCAGAAGAAGTACTGAGAGCTAAAGCAAAGCAGGCGGCTTTCCATAAAGCTGCATTCTAGAGACTGTATGCATGGATGTGGAGGCAGGGACTGCATTTTAGGGCTAGGGAGGTGTCATCCTGGCTTGGCACCATATCGTCCGTGGCTGATGAAAAACAGATTTCATCTAGGATTCTCCTTAGTTCATTTGAATATTTCCGTATCCTGTAAACAGAACAAAAACTTGCAAGCAGAAGTTCTTGGTAGTTGCTAGGCATGCACACGTATGCTTTTTCTTAAAATGCAGTAAATGACAGAAGAGAAATATGTGACTCAGAGTTTGAACCTCTGATGACTATTTCTGTGCAACTGTTTTTATTTAAAAAAAGTAATTTATGCAGGTGAACATAGATTGATTTGAGTATCATCAGTGCTTAATAATGTATTGCTGACCTTTTGAAAGCTGTGTATAAAAAGTGTGTATATAAAAAGTGTATTTAGCCTGTAGTTTCCAAAAAAAAGTAATTCCCATGCCTCTGTTTAGCAAATTAATTTCTTTAACCAATACCTTCTTAATTTGCCTGCCAGCTTTTTTTTTGGTTGTTTGTTTGTTTTAGCATGTTATATTTTCTGCATTTTAAGATTTATGCCAAGTCCTTTCTCCTGTGCATCAAATGTGTCACCTCACGTCACAGTTCCCTGCAAATACCTGCATGGCTTTAAGGGTGACAGGATTTTGACACAAGCAGGACAGCCCCTGTGCATTCCTGAAGGGCTCAGCACGGGAAGTGACTGTTTGCCCTGGAGAGCTAGTGATAAGGAAGAGGGCTGGGGCTCCACTTTGAAATGTTAATCTCGTTCTTCTGTCTTTCTAAGATCTTGCCCGGGGAGGCAGTGGGCGGGAAACTGAGTTTAATTTGGAATTGGAAGCTTTGGCACAATCTGCTACAATTTTGGCACATTATAAGTTGTTTAATATTTAAGGAGACACTGAAGCTAGGATGGAACTTTGTCCTACTTTGAGAATTGGCAAGAAGTATTATCCTGATCCCATAAAAGTGACTGGCTGCCAAGTAAGAGTAGTAGCCGGGATCCTCCCTGTGACGAGAAGTTCTGCAAGGCTAATTTTTCAAGGTCCCTTATCAAATCCTCCCGGGGAATTTTACTCCCACACAGGAGACAGGAGATAAAACCCTCCAGTCTCTGTCAGTGTCATTTTTCTGGAGTCCCAAATTGTGCCGTGATCTTTGCAAACAAATGCAAAGGCTGAGTCTCTGCTGTGCATCTCATTTTAGATAAATGAGAAGTTGAGCTTGAGTTAGGAGGTGAGAAAGGTGGTTTCAGCTCCCTGTCCTACCAGGTGAAGCCTGTGGAGCCATTTTGCCATAGCAGATGGCACTGCAGTTGTTTTCCTCTCCTTAACCACTGGTTCCTGGCCCCGTTCAGCCTCGAGGAGGAACCAAGGTTACTGCTAACCTGGCAACAAACAAAATTAGTTTTTGGTTACTCCGTGTTTGTGCCAGCATGAAGTGAGCGCCACTTAGAGCAAGACCCACCTGTGCTGCTCGATACAACACCCATGAGTTAAGCAACAAACTCGTGGAGCAGGATCCAGAAATCTCCCCTCTGCCCAGCTGTTTGTGCAGGAAGGTGCAGGTTAGAGGCCTGCAGGCAAAACTTAGGTGTCCCTGGCCTTCAGGACACTCAGCAGTGCGCTCTGCAGAACATACCTGAACACATGTGGGTTTTTGCCCCCTTATGCTTTAGTCCATATCTGTGACATGAAGATAACTCTCCCTTTTTTCTATCCTGGCTCCTACTGCTGTCCCCACTAGGCACCTGTACAGGGCCTTGGACTAGAGACCTGGGGTCTGTTGATACTAGCTTAGACGCAGTGGGCTCAGTCCCTCCGCTAGCTGATCTCCTACGGGGTCCTCAGCTTAAGGGAAATTTGGGGTTATCCTGCCTGGAGCCCTGCTGCTTCCCCTAGCAGGGGTCACACTCCTCTCGCAGGGTTTGTGCAGATGCTTCTTTTGTAACTGAGGGTGATTGTGTAGGTGTTCAAAGAAGGCAGTAAATGGGAAGGAAGCACGTTTGGGCTAGCAGAGCACTAAAACTACAGCAAAATACAATGTTTGCCATCTAGAAAAGGAGAAAGTCGATAGGAAGCGAAATTTTATTTTCAAGCTTTTAAGAGGATGTAACAGTGAAGAATAACACAGTCTTAAAGAAGAAAGCTTGACTGTCCCTGTCCCACAAGAGTTATAAACCTTTAAATAGGGCTTTGCAGTATAAGTGCTGGGAGCTGTAACTGCAGCAACACAGATTCACCTGTGGAATATGTGTGTTAAGTACCTTATATAAGCCAGATCAAACAGGCTGCTGTCTTGGTTGAGCTGAAAAAGTGGGTGTCTGTGGTCATATTAAGAGCACATACAGAATCGTTACTTACGAGTGATGTGTTTGGTTGGGTTGGCTGTGTGCATCTGGAAGAGAGCGCCCTGTGTGATGCCTTGTATTAGTTTGTCAGTGAATTTGATGCTTACCTTGGCTGGGGAACTGGTTTTGTCTGTCTTGCTCATGCTGAGCTGCCCCTTTCTCCCTATTAATTTTAGTAGCCCTAGAATAGTAGTTGCTGGGAATGAGGTGGCAGTGTCTGACCCTAGGGACAAAACCGAATGAAGACTCTGTTAAGATTGTCCAGAAATTACAGGTCATTTTAATTACAGGTCTTTTTCGTTTTAAGATGATTAGCAGTAGTGATTCTAAGAGCTTTCCTTTGTGTAATTTTTAGCTTACATCTGCCATTAATTTAAACTGTTTCATAATGCTAGCTGTGATGGTGATCAAAGACTGTGTACGGCTTAAGTTTCCAGAGAGCCTTAATAAACTCTTCTTGGCAGGAGCAGATACTGTGAATAGTGTGGCACTGTAGCACCCCAGTGTCCCTCCATTGGGTTTTACCAGCCAGGTGGCAGGTGGATTGCAAGTTGGCAAGTGCTTTCCTAAAATCGTTCTTTTAAATTTGGAAGTTTGAGAAAGAAAAATCGATTGTGCTTGTGTGGAGGAGGTGTCTGCTGCCCCTTCCTGGGAACTGCCAGCTTAAATTGAGGTGGCATCTCCTGGAAGCAGTGGGGAGGTTCCACGGGTTGGCAAGGTGCTGGGCTGTTGGCACACAGCGGTAGAGTGGAGGAGGCCAGCTTTGTAGTTCTCCATTTGCTCCCTGCAATTCTGAAGCAGATTTCAAAGCCTTTCAGTATGTAACTACAAATGGGACTTTTGTTTACACGATCTTTGCAATCTATCAGATTTCAGTCACGTGTCAGAATAAGGCACAAGGGTAAGGATGGAGGTTTTATGTACCCAGAAACTGTCACAGTCCTAATAGGCAGTGGGAGTCAGCTGCTGAGTGCATCATCGCTTTCAGATGGCATCGGGGAAAAATGAACCAGGTCTGGAGACTCTCAAGATGATAGAACAGGTTCTTCTTCCCAGTCAGCGATGAGGCTTGGGTGATTAGATTGGATAACCTGCTCTTTATCTGAACTAGTTGGACTCCTTGAGTGTGTGGATCCCATGAAAACTGCCAATGACTGATGCCTTGCTCAGGTTGCAGATACCGGGAGAACAGCCCCTTGTGTAGCAGTTTTGCTCTGGGTCTGACTCAGAACTTCAGAGTGCAGAACGGGCCAGCAAGTTAAGCTGTGAGCAGGAACCACCGTGAAAGGTGCTGTGTTGGTTCAGTTCAAACTCTGGAGCAGCATTTGGGTTCATTTTCCTCTTTGACACACTTGTTCATCCTTTTTTCTTCCCCCTCTTTCATCACTTTTCCCCCCACGAATATCTAAAGCTTAAAATAATGTGCTTGCCTTTTATCTGCCAATAGTCTGACGTGAAGTAATTCCTCTTCATAGCCAAGAGTTTATGTTTGGCCTGTTTGCCCAGGTGCTAGACAGTATTTTTGGCTGCACAGATGGCGAGTCTAATACAGGCTTCTGGGCTTGACTTTTATGTTTGTTTACATCTTCATGGTACAATAGTTATCTGAAGAGACAAACTGGAGAGCTGTGAAGTGCAACCTTGGGCTTAATCCTGGGATGTATGAAGGGCTTGGGACTTCTCGGAACACAGGTTGGGTGCCAGGTAGCCCCATAAGCACTGCCTGCCATTTGAAATAAGCCTCTCACTGGTGTAGCTGGCTTTTCTTTTGACAACTCTATTAAAGTTTTGTTGTTGAACAAGGGAGATTTGAGATGTAAAAGGCCAAAAATCAGGAAACGTAGTACATTTGGGACTGCACCCTTTCATTTTTCACGTGCATTCGGTTCCTCTGTGTGGCTTACGTGGAATATTTGTTGGAATGAATGTTCTCGGGTGTTGTGTCTCCATGAACGCTGTATTAATACTTAGAGATATATTGGTTTCTGCTGTAATTTTATTTTGTTTATTAGGGTGAGGGGATTAGAAAGATAAGAGGAAATGAGGAAAAAGCTCCTCTTTATTAGCCTGGGGGAACCTATCAGTAAATGAGTATGTGCTGATGGAAATGTAATACTTGCAGTGTCAGGCCAGTTTTGCTGGGCAAATGCAAAAAAAAGGTGTGTTGTGTTTGAAACTGCCAGTTTGTAAGAGAGGCTAGCAGGAAAAATAAAAACAACCTTTTTATTTTGGTTTACAAGTCCCCCTTTCTAAAATGCTTTTGCTTCTGTTACAAAGTGATTTGAGATTTAATGGAGAAAAGGATTATATGCGTGCAGAGTTGCCGTAGTGTTACATAGCAGCTCTTCCCATCTTTGATCTTTGAAAAACATGCACTTTTAGCAATTTCTCAATATAAACTGTCTCCTAATGTAAGTTTTGTCATTTATATAATGGCACGTGGAGCTGGTC
>NW_010585414.1:0-25967 GCF_000705375.1 Tinamus guttatus | reverse complement strand
CCCACATAAGAATTGGAATGTCAGGTTTGACTTAACGTGAGTCTTGCGCTAGTAAAATCCTGTAAGGATCATGATTAACTCTGATCATAGGATCAGAGTTAAATAGGGGATGGTTACAATGAATTTTTCTGCGTAGAGCTTATTCTGTTTCTTTTACCTAAATTGCAGAACGTCTCAGTAAATTTCTAAACTTCCTGTTTTTTGTCATTGAGCTTCTTAGACCACGTGGCTTTGTGGCAGATATCTCAGCTGACTTTATGGGAGTGATCCTGTTTTTCTGCCAAAGGCTTTGCTTTCTGCGCCTTAAGAAAACTACAGAATTCACTGAAGCTGGCTGTGGTAGGAAAGACGCTTTCAATACCCAGCCTGTGTTTGCCAAGTCTTTTTGTTTGAATAAAGAAAGTTCATTTTTAAACTTCCTGGCAAGAGAAGTTTAAAAACAAGAGTTGCTAGATTGGAATAGTGTTTTTCTTTTTTTTCTCTCAGTAGCACATTTTAAACTTGAACGGTAAGTGCTAAGTTATCTCCAACAAGAGACAAGGCATGGTATAGTTCTCTATAGAAATTGTCTGGATGATAGGAAAGAGGAAGTAGTAGAGAAAAACCACTAAATTCTGATTTTTTTTTTTCTATGACTAATACTGAAGTATTTGGTCGTGCTGAGATATGGCAGGGAATGCTTAGGAAATCTGTTGGTTGTTGTAGAAACTTGTTGCTCAAAATTAGTTCTTAATGTCTTATTTTCTTGGTATGTATCTGTGTTTACATGCAGCCTTGAAGTGTAATGATCATCAGAGATATATAAATATACCAAGTTGTGTATATAAAGCCCACGGTTATGCAATATCCGGTGTATGCAGTTTCTTCTTTTTTTGTCATATATCTAAAAATAGCTCACTTATTTGCAATAGGGTCAACACTTACAGTGAAATTTAGCACCTCCCACCACATATGGTGTTCAGCAACCCTTGTTGCTTGCCAGCTTTGTGCCCAGTAAATATGATGTTAAGCATCCCCTATATTTAGGTTGGTATCTCTTCCTGGTGTGGTCCAGGTGATTATGGCACTAATATCAGGGAGGAGGAGAGGTGGTTAAACTTGTACTGGTGTTGGACAAACATTGTGTTTGTGTTCCTAGAGAAGCCATTTAATTCAAAATAATATTAGTCTTTATTGAGTTTTGTTGCTTTGTGGGTTTTTGGCCCAGCTTTGGAATCCTGGCTGTGGGCTGTGCCAAAGGGTGAGTGCTTTGCATCCTGATGAGGATGAAGGTTCCCTTTGTGACTGGCGCAGCAGCATGGTAAGAATAAATCAGAAGAGATGCAGACGTATGTGAAATGGTATAATATTTGCTTTTGAAGGAAACTAATGTACATCTTGAAAACAGTTGGAAATATGTATATATTTTTTGAGTTAATGATGGTGGGCATAATATACATATGAGAGATAACAAGTTTAAGATAAGACATTTAAAAATAGCTTCATGTTGTGTGTCAGTTAAGGCCAACACCACAGGGATTAATTAGTCGGATGTTAGATCAAGTTTTCTCAAAAAGGCAGAAGAACTGTTTAAAAAAACAAACAAAAAAATCACGTGCATGTGTCATTTTCTGCTTTGATAATTATCTTTATTTAAAGACCTTTCCATTGCTTGTCTCTTCCTAGGTGCCACTCACAGAAGCAGTGGAACCGGTTGACTTGGAAGACTACCTTATAACCCACCCAATTGCGGTGGAATCCGGCCCCTTGAGGGACTTGCTGGAATTTCCTCCCGATGACATCGAGGTCGTGTACACCCCCCGGGAATGCCGGACCCTTGTGTCGGCTGTGCCCGAGGAGAGGTAGGAGGCAGCAGGGAGACACCTTGTTCAAAGAGAGGAGCAAATTGTTCTGCACTGAAGTGTCCACAGGGCTGAAGCCTGGAATCTTGTCCTGTGAATGCTTGCAAGAGTAAATGTAGCCTTAAGTTAAACGTCTGTGTGTTTAACATGTCACCTGTATTACCAGTGGTTTTGAAGATGTTTGTTTTTGTTCTTTTAACAGTGAGATGGACCCTCATGTGAGGGATTGTGTAAGAAGTTACACAGAAGACTGGGCGATTGTGAACAGAAAGTGAGTTGCTCTGTGGTATTTGTCATCTTGACTTCAAGTTTAAGTTGTTGCAGAATGACTAGCTGGTGAGAGAAAGCTCAAAAATGATTGTCCTGGCTCCTGTCTTCAGGTGCCTTAGTTTTCAGTTGCCCAGATCAGCTGAAGCGATGCTTTGTGTTTAGCTGAGATGATGCCTTCTGTTTTGAAAATCAGATCTCACAGATGTCAGCTCCCCTTGAGGCATTTTTGAAAACTGAGTCCATTTTAATCAGCAGTAGCTCCTCTAGCACGGTTAGGAAATTAGAGAATGTGAATAAGTAGAATTACCACCAGAATTTTTCTTTTTATTTTTTTTCCCCTTTTCTTTCTTTTTAGATTTTATGAGAAATCAGATGCAGTAAATTTGTAAAGATCAAATGTTCACTTACAGGTGCAAGCACATGATAGTTAAGGTGTCCTTGGTAGCATTCGTTTGTTCCCAAAGTGGTTTTGAGAAAGTGCATTGCTTCAGAAATGATTGTTAAACTATCACAACATTTACCTAATGAGTCATCTGTTTAGAGAACATATATGCATTCATTAATCTATGCAAATTAGTGAGCAAGTTTCTGAGTAGCTTTACTGTGAATGTACACTTGCTCAGGTGATTGAAAGTCTGATGGCTTCAAGAGCTGCTGTCAAGCAGTAAGTGATCCATGTGATGTGCATCACCTAAAAGGGACTTGACTACAGCTATAGCTCTGCCCTTGTGGCGGTTGCTACAATTCATTGATTTAATGTTGTCCCGACCACCACTCCATGGGATGCTGAAGATACGCTCTGCAGTGCTGAGATGACCTCATAAAAATGTGGTTTGTAATCTCATACCAAAAAGAAATGAGAGCAAGCAAGCAAGATGCTTTATTAACTCTGCCTACCAAGGCTGGCATTTGGACTATGCAGTAGCCTCGGACAGCGTGACCCACTCAGCCAGCACAGTTCTTAGTTCCTCAGTGACTTCCATTGTTTTCTGGTATCTTGAATATCTGGCTGTGATTCTTGCATTATGGAGGGTTAGTTGGAGGCAGTGTGGGGCTCTGTCCTGTGCTGATGAGCTGTAGGATGGGTTAAGAGACCTGCAGGTAAAGCATCCGAGCTGCCTGAGCGCGTGGAGAGTGTCCCGAGCACCCGGGGAGCATCTGGCTTCTCCCTTGTGCCCACAGCCACAGTCCCTGCAGCTTTGACTTGGGTGAAATCCTACCAGTGAACCGGGTACGAACAGAAGGGTTATTGTATTGCTGCAGTGGAGGAAGAACCCCCAGTCCTGCTTGGGAAGGACTGAAGTGCTTTTTGCTCTCTAGCCTGTCAGTGATCCGGTACTCGTGAAGGGATGGTAGGAGATTTTGCTGATGTTTGGTTGCAAGTGCCTTCACTAGCTTTGGGGGCACGAAATCCAGCTCTTCTAGCCTTAGAAGGCTGATGGCTGATGTGCCATCCCTCTTTCTCTCCCGCCTCCGTGGAAATCATCTTTATTTCAATTTTTGTCTATGCTTCTTTGTACCCCAAGATTGGGAGGAGAAGGCAGGGGTACAAATGGAGCTGTCAACTGTATGCTTTAATTTTATTGGCAGAAGTAAATAAATTTCCTTCACAGGTCTGAAAAAGCAATGGAATGTTCTTTTTTTCAACATTACAGAATAATTTCTGTAGACTAGACTTATGGCAGCTATAATCACAAACATCTCTGAAGCTACTTCTGATTTGGAATGAATTTACATCTGCTAGTGGAGCTGTGATTGAAATGTGGTACCTGCAGTGTGCTGTGCACTTGGCAGGCATCTGTAAGGACTGGGCCACTGAATGATAAATCCTCATCATATCTTTTAGCTCTTAGGAATTATAACCTAGCGAGGAAAATACCTCTCCCTTGTTCTTTCACAGCCTTTCATTATCAATGGTAGCATGTCCGTGGTTTGCAGCCTTCTGTGGTAGCTTTGAACAGTTAAATTTAGATGTGACCCAGCACTAATCCAGGAATTGACTTAGGATTCATACTCCGAGGAGGCTGCATGTATCATACTGTCCTCTCTCCAACTTATGTCACTCATTGCACCTAACTACATGATGTGTATGTGAACAGTGGCTGCTCCCTGTGGCTCTGGGGATGTGTGTGAATATAAACAGTGCCATCTGGGTACCCCAAAATACCTGACTCAGAGATGTGATCATCAGCAAGACTAGACAGACTGTTCACAAGCAAGCACTGCCGTGCCATGGGATCCTGGGAAGGCTTAACTGGGGCTGGACAGTCAGTGTTTTCCAAAGGTGCTCTTCACTTTATGCAGTCACACCTGAAGTTGGCACTGTGGTTTCAGGATATTAGTGTTTTCTGCTCCTACTTAATTCATGCTCCAGTGGAACCCCCTGGCCTTGTTTTCCTATGTTGGCCTTCTATAGGCTTGGCACCACTGCCACGTTTTATGGCAGCCTTCATTGGGCCGTGATTGGGCCTTACTTTATAGCTGAACAGAGTCACGCTGCAGGTCTGGGACTCTAGTTGTTGGACTGTTACCCACGTACTCTGGAGGGTGACTGGAAACACAATGCAGAGAGCAGCTAATGCTTTAAGATGGACCACACTGTTAACACTTGTTTTGTTCTGTATTTCTGCCTCTGGGGAATGAGGGTCAAAAAGGATGCTAAAATGCACTTAGAATATTTAAATGTTTTTTTTTTTTTCAGATATCACAAACTGGGAACAGGATTTAATCCCAACACCTTAGACAAACAGAAGGAGAGGCAAAAGGGGCTACCCAAGCAGGTCTTCGAGTCTGATGAAGTTCCAGATGGCAACAGTTACCAGGATGAACAAGTAATGTGCCTCTAAAATCTTTCTACATAAAACCTAATTTATAGCCATGTTTTAAAAGTGCAGTCTCTTTCCCATTGTAAGTTGTTCTTAATTTGTTGAATCTCAGGATGACCTTAAACGGCGTTCAATGTCGATTGACGATACTCCCCGGGGCAGCTGGGCATGCAGTATTTTTGATCTGAAGAACTCCCTTCCAGATGCCCTTCTCCCAAACCTGCTAGACCGAACCCCAAATGAAGAGATTGACCACCACAATGAAGACCAGAGGAAGTCCAGTAGGCATAAGGAGCTTTTTGCATTACACCCAGCACCAGATGAGGTATTTTTGTATGTATGCAGGTGGAATTAAAAAAAGTGGAGGGTAGAGGGAATGTGAAATTTGACAATCTGTCATGTACTTAAAGGAGTAAAGTTGCCTATGTTTGTTTTTTTTTGAGAACCTTAGCAGACTTGCCAGAGTTGCAGGCTGTTCAGCATGTCCTCATCATAGACACCATTTTCTGAAGATTTGTTTTCCTTTACAGTTATTCAGTCCTCTGTAATGTAGATTTAATTTAGCACATTTATAGTGGCTGATGAATTCAGCACATTGGTAAGCCTTGGACTAAATTGGTCCTAGTATCTTTGTAGAAAACAAAAAGATGCATTTGCTTCCTAATGGTATTAGTAGTTTGTGGAAATATTTGTCTTTAACGTTTTGTGACGAATTTCAGGAGGAGCCTATAGAACGACTTAGTGTCCCTGAAGTACCCAAAGAACATTTTGGTCAGAGACTCCTGGTGAAATGTTTGTCTCTTAAGTAAGTATCGCTCTAACAGAAAACTGCATTACGGAAAAAGGGAGTTTAAATCTGATGTTATATCTACATGCATCTGAAATCACTGCTTTGTTTACTGCCCTTCCTTTTAAAAGGATGCAACTTTGGTCAGAGGTTTAGAGGTTAGTTGTGCAAAGGATAAATTATAGAGTACTGTGCAACTTACATCAGACAGTTTGTGAGACTTTCTTTATACTGCCGTTACATAGGAAGTATTAATCGTCCTTTGCTTTATCTGTCTGTATCTCTCCCATATTAGTATTCAGGCTACTTGTGTTTGTACAGGGTGCTGCAATTGGTTGTTTATGTTTAGCTCTTGAACAAGGATGTTTAAGGTGAGGGAGGTGGGGGGAGGAGAATAAAATTTTTTAAGCCTTTAAACATAAGACTAACATAAGACAGTATTTTACAACCAAGGCAGCTGAAGGTTTGCCAAAGTTTAGGCTCAACAACCTTGGCTGTGTCCCTTTAAGAGTGAAGACTTTATATACTTAGCAAGCATTAACTGAAGGAATAGAAACCTGTTAAACAAGTTTAATGAAGTGGAGCTCCTGAATGTAGGGTTACCTGCAGCTGGTTCATTGCCTATAACTCTTCTCTAATAACACAAGGTAAAATTTTACTGTTATTCCCTTGGAGAAATAAAGTACAAAACTGATTTTCCACACTGCTGTATTCATCTTCTGTGTCCTCAGTTAGGTCAACCCTTCTTATTAGAGAGCTCCAGTTAGACTACATTGCAGCTCATAACTGAGATATATGTGTGGGACATATCTCCTGCTGGTAGAGTACTCCAGGACCTAATATAGCCATAGAGATGAACTGATTTTGCAGTCTTTTATGAACTGGAACAACATAATATGCAGTGGCCAGTGGAGCTTCCTCTCCAAAGAATGGTGTCTTTAGCATAAATAAGTTAAATGCTAGAAATTAGTGATTTCTGCTTTTCAAGCATCCCTTGCTAACCATAAATTTATGGCAGATCAGCCCAAATACATGTTTGTATGTGTACCACAATAATCTCCGAAATTCTCAATTATTTTAATAGCATGTAAGATTGGGCTACATTAACAGCACGAACAGAAGCATATAGTTTCTTCCCCAGATTTTTTTTTTCAGACTGGGGAGAAACGTGAGTAAGAAAGGCAACTGTCAGGCTCTGATGACCCAGCCGGTGTCTTTGTCAGCTTATTTTCATTCTGTGTTGCAAACCTAGAAAAAATACCTGTTCTTTTGTATATTGGAAAAATAGTTCTAGACTGAAAAAGCTCAAACTTACATATGTGTCCTGTGTAGTGGGAGATCTCTCCATGGGTAAGACATAAGTTTCCTGTGGAGGCTATTCAAATGGGAGAAGGGGGTTAGTGCTCAGTCTGGTTTAGAGGCAGAGTTTGAAGGTAAAAACACAACTAACCATAATTCTAGCTCTCTTAGCTAGATTAGCATTTTCTTTTGTTGCTGTTTCAGGTAGCATAAATACTTGAGTGCTGCTAGGCCAGAGATACAGTCACACTGACTAAAAGGCCTAGTTTTCAAGACTCTCGAATGTGTTGGGTTATGTGAAAAACTTTCTTGGTAGGAGTTGCTCTGAAAAAGTGATACCTTTCTTAGACCGTTTTTGAGATACTGTTTTTTTTCTGACCAAAAAAAAAAAAAAAAAGAGTTGAAAAATGCCAGAATAAATGTCCCTGACTGTGCAGAGAAAGGAACTTTATGGTTGGCAATAGTTAGTCGTATCAATAGGTCAGTGTTGTAGGACATCTTAATGTAGATAAGATTGTTTCCTCTCAGAGGATCTGCGTGGTCCAACTATCCCAATTAATAATTCACTTTCCTTTAATCTCCCTTTTCAGCAGAAGCAAATCCTTTGCTTGGCTTAACTAATCATGGTATCTCAGCTTAGCTGTGGTCAGGCATGCCTAGCCCAGAGAGGATTTTTTTTTCTTCTTTAATTAAGTCTGCTGATTTTTTTTTCCCTCTTTCAAGATTTGAAATAGAAATTGAGCCCATTTTCGCAAGTTTGGCTTTATATGATGTTAAAGAAAAGAAAAAGGTAAGTGATTCTTGATGTGGTGACCTTTCTGTGAAAGTATTACAAACCTGTACTAAAAAATAAAGGCGGGGCAGGAGATTAATTCTGAAAACTGATGTTTGAGATCAGCATGGTTGGAAGAATGAGAAAACATTTCATGGCTCCGCTGCCTGGAGCCCACACGACAGCATCACTTGTGTTTCCCAGACATTCCTGGGGGTTCTCCTGCTCAGGAGCACCTCAGCTGATGCATAACTTAACTTCCAGAATTATTTACTATGTGAGCACCTGAATTCAGAATATTTATACTGTCCATTCTTAGCTTCAAAAGCCTCTCCCTCAGAGAACTTCACTGAATTTTTTAATTCGGATTGTTAGGACTTTTTTACTTCTTTCATGATTCAGCCTTGGGCTAACATGGTATGTGTCCAAGTATCTTTCTCTTAATGCACAAGAAATTCATCCTTGCTTAAAACCAGCAGTCTTGCCAGAATCTAAGTTAAAGGAAAAGCAAAATACATTGATTTCTCTATTTATGTTCTGTATTTAATATTTGAAGAGTCTTTTAGTTTTCCTAATTCAAGATACTAGCAGCAGTAGAGAGAAAAATGTTTAAAATATGCTTTTTGACATTTATCTCTTTAAGAGTTGAATCTAATGCATTGAGTTTTAAGCTATGTAGATGAAAGTATGTGGAATATTATGTGAACTTTGTTTAATATTTAAATCACATTTCATAAGCCAATTTTATCATCTCATTATTCCATTTTTTTTCCTCTTGTGTAGTCAGTTCTTTAGTGACCTCTGGTGTTGATAACTAGCCCACATTCATTCTGGCTTTTGAGGTCTTGACAGAGCAGACGATTTGGTGTTTTAACCTAGAAAGTTCACCCTTTCTCCTTTGAGAATTTTTTTTTCTTTAACCCTTTTCTGCAAACTATCTTAAAGGTGATCTTCTGTTTGGGTATTTTGATATTTTCTATTCAGATAGCAATTATAATTCCTGGTTCTGTCACTGGAACTCCAGGAAGGTGGAGGAAACTTTTGTATGTGTGTATTGTTTAGCCCCATTTCCTTTTTATTCTTTTCTTTCACTTCTGCAGTGGCCTGTTTAATTAAAATGTCCAGCCCTTTTTGGCTTACAGATAGATTTGGAAGGAGGCATTGTTGCTGGATTTTTGCTTGTGTTTTGAAATTGTCTGTTGTGAAAGATTTACCAAAAATAGAAAAAAATATAGCTAATGCTACCCATTTTTTTTCCCTCAGATTTCAGAAAATTTCTATTTTGATTTAAACTCCGAACAAATGAAAGGAATGCTTCGTCCACATGTACCTCCCGCTGCTATATCCACGCTGGCCAGATCTGCCATATTTTCCATCACTTATCCCTCTCAAGATGTCTTTCTGGTAATAAAGGTAAGAAATGCTAGAGAAATTTGAATTATTACTGTCTTTTGTTGTTTATTTAAAAATAAAATCCAAGAGTGGGTGTGTAACTGACCTGGTATTTTAGCTTGAAGGGCTGAATTCTATTCTCAAAATTGTAAACATCAGAACCATAGCATTTGTTTCATTTTAAGTATTCTAAACTTGGTAAATTCCTTTGTAACCAACAATATAGTGGAAATATACTCTGTTTTCTTGTTGAAAAACTGAAAAAGAGCACAAACGTTTGCTTGATGCATAGCAACTTTCTAGGGTCTCAACTTGATCTTGTATTTGGTTTTAAGGTAAACTATGTGTGACTCCCTAAGATGATAAATAAGTGAATGGTTTAACAAAATGTATTCTGAAGCTCATCTTAAAAATGTTTTACAGACTTCAGCCAGATTTTAAAATGCCTTTAAGAATTAAAAATGCTAAGTGGGTGAGATCCATAACTCTAATAAAAGAGACCATAGACATCCACATGTCTATTTAGATGCCTAAATATTTGTTGTGAGGCAGATCTTCAATGAAATTTATTCTGTTTTCTAGCAAGCCTATTATATTATACTACATATACTAGGCCCTGAATGTGTATTTTAAGCATGAGTTCTTAATTTTTTAATTTCATGTTAGCAAATGCAACAGGACACACTTCTTCTTTACTGGATACATAGTCTTTAGTAATTTCCTTTTTGCATTTGTCAAATTGGAATTAAGATTTTAATTATATAAAAATGCTTTTAAAATGAACTGGTATATAAATGAGAGCTTTCAGGATGAATATTGGTCTGAAAATTAACTGATTTATTAGCAACTTGCATTTGCAGTTGATGAATTGACCAACTTAGCTCTTATCTGCATGTAGCCAGGATTTTAATACTAGCTGCTGTTATTCTTTGTATTCTTAGTTTTCTAAGTCAGATTTCTTGCTTGTTTAATATCAAGTTATTTCTTCAATTACTTAACTGAACCAAATGGATAATTTAAATCAAAGAATACAGTCTTTATGTGTGCATGTATGTAAATAGGGATACACAAATGTATTAGGGAGGTTATTTCTAGCAAAACCTGGGCGTACAGCAGTTTCTTGACTTGCACTTCAGAAGCAAGCATCTACTCCTCAGCTATTATTTTTTAAAATTATTTTCTATTATTTGATTTGAAAATACGCTGTTTTAAAATAATGTTTGCCTTTGATGAACCTAGCTGAGTGAGTTCACACAGTAATTAGTACCGAGCTGTAGTCAGAACAGAATTCTGAAAACGATGATGCTGAAGACAATTAGCGTAAGCTGCCTTTAAGCCCTTAAATGTGTGCCAAAAGTGGCTGTAGAACACAACACACACCAAAGTGAGTTACAATTGGGATTACTTCTAGCTGAAGATTTGGGTACTTAATGCCTCTAGCAACTTGAATGTAGTGCCTGTTCTGACTTACAAAGTTTCAGCTCTTTGGAAAAGGTTTTTGCTGCCTGGTGTTTGTTTAATTTAACAGTCTTTGCTTGATATTTTTCCTCACCATGGTTCGTTTTCCTTTCTCAGCTGGAAAAAGTATTACAGCAGGGAGATATTGGGGAGTGTGCAGAACCTTATATGATTTTTAAAGAATCTGATGCAGCTAAGGTAAGAATATGCAGATTTTCTTATTAAATTTGGTTATGACTACTTTAAGGCATTTTGTTATTGACAAAGTATACACACTCAGGTGATTTTGTTTCACTTTATGCTTTACCAACATTGATACTTGTATTGCTAAAATGGTCCATTTTTAATTAAGAACCTAGTCAAATTCTAAAGGCCTAAGACTAAGTCACAGCCCCTTGCATCTTGTTGCCTTATCAGGGTGAAGTAATTAAAGGTCATCAGTTTTTGTAGCTGCCAAGGGAGATGGGTTGTTAGCATCAGATTCAGCCATCTGGAATTCCCTGTCCCAGAGGATCAGCTGTGCACTCAGAGCTGGGTCAAGTCGAAGCCACCTTTGATGTGTATTTGCAATAAAATGTCAGCTTGTCCATTGCATCTGCAGCTTTACTTTTTCACAGTGTCTCTGCCACGTATAGAAGAGTTATAAAACAGATTAAATGCCTAAAGGGGAAATTCTGTCAGGTCTGGTTCTGAAGTGAAGTGCATTTTCAGTTCTCTTTTTCCACTATTTTCTCCTGTTTTTTTTTTCTTTTTCCTAATTTTATAAAGAAGGACCTTACTCGAGCAGGAGAAAGTTCTTCTTAATTACATCACTTGGTAACATTGCAAAGCAGCACAATGAACGGGACCATTTTATCTCTTACTACGTATATCAAGGATAGATTTAAAATTTTACATACTAGTGGTTTGCTTTTTAATTAACTGTATCCTTTTAATTCTTGACTTTCAGTAATTTGGGTGTGAAGCTTTAAAGAGCTCCTGTGCCTGCCATAGACTTTGCCCAATTCGACTGAATCTTTGTCTTTCCTTCACGTGTTCAAATACAGCCAGTCTCCTTGGTGGGAAGCCCTTGTTGAAGATTAAAAGGAGAGGTTTTGCTGCACAGATGAATGCTGTCCTTTTCCTTGCATCTTCTGTAGTTTGGGGCTGGTTGGTGTTGAAATGTATCAAGAGTCTGTGAGGGAATCATAGATTTGGGTAGTTTCAGGAGCAAGCAGGGATGTTGCAGTGTACACTGGCACCTGTTCTGTGACTTTTCTTTGATGTTTTCTTCTGTGGGCTACTACTGTGTTTTTCTGCAAAAGCAGCAGTGGAGAATGGCAAATATCCAATTTTATTGTTACAATAACTTACATTCTGAAGGATAAATTTCTAATTGAGCTCAGTATAGAACTTTGGTTTATAAGATATGTATGAGATACCTAAGATTTCCATTCTAAGCTATGTAGAATGCAAAACTGTGTATAAGGTTTGGAAATCATTCCTAATTTCTTGTACAATTGGGGTGAGCCAAGTAAAAATTAAAAGGTAATAGTGAGGTCTGGATGCAGTACAAAGCAGAGATGTCCACCCTTTTTCTGATAAATGAACTGTCCATTTTTCTTTTTCAAATGGGCTGGGATGTTTATTTGTTAATTCCAGTTAAGGGAGACAAAAGTTGGTTAGAGTTTAAGTTCTCATGTAGCTTTATCTGTAGAAGTTAATATTCTTTATCTATCTCTGTCTCTGTATCACTGCATTACAGTATACTGTATCAGCATATGAAAAATGAGCATCTTTCACTTGAGGCATTATATAGCGGAAGAATTGCATTTCCTGTGATGGGTGAGGTGGCAGTGAGCCTAGATGAAATTTTTGCATTGGCTTTGCAGGATGCTTGGGAATGTAGGTGAAAAGGTGGTTGTGCAGTTTCCTTCCCAGCGTTCCTGTAAGCAGATTCTGGTTAGAGGAATGCGAGCAACTTGAGCGCTCACTGTTGCTATTTAAGTCCCTATGAAGGCCTGATTTGTACATGCAAACCTTTCTGAAACAAAACCTTGCTATTTAAAACACTGAATCATGCATAAATCCCTTCCTCTTCCTTTTATTTTTAACAGTAAAATGAGTTTTCTGAGGATTATTTTCTCCTTCCTGTACAACTCCATGCAGCAGCTGCTCTGATGTTCTGAAATCACAATAAGAAAGGCCATTTCAGACTTCATGAACTGTAATTTAGTTTTTCATAAAAGGGCAGTAGGTCAGATGAACTCACTGGGATTAAACACGCTATTCCAGGAGGCTTAAGAGCATGAAGTCAACTGTTTCGGCCGCCAGGTTATTCTACATGTGGTATTTATCAGCCTGATGGCAGTTTTGTGAAGCTGAAGTCTGTAACACTTGGGAATCCGCTTCTAGAAGGTGCTTTTGAAGTGCAGTGTCTTTGTTACAAGGCTGTAAGTTAAAAAAGATGCTGTTATTACTTAGTGCATGAGAAGTATCCAAATGATTTTGATTAAAATAAGAGGAATAGAAAGAAAAGCTTTGCTTCATCTGCTCTGTTTCATCATTTATCTACAGAATAAGGAAAAGCTGGAAAAACTGAAATGCCAGGCAGAACAGTTTTGTCAAAGACTAGGCAAGTATCGAATGCCTTTCGCCTGGACAGCCATTCATTTAATGAACATTGTGAGCAGCGCTGGAAGTCTGGAAAGAGATTCCACGGAAGTAGAAGTCGGCACAGGAGGTACCGTATCCGGCACCTGCGTAAGGGAACGGAGGGTCTGCTGAAGTCTGTAGGCACTTCCATGCCCTGTATCTGCCATTACTCCTTTTATGCTTTTTTCCCCTACCCTAGGCCTTCTGATAGTCTTGGGTCATGGTTGAGAAAAGGCAGAAAAATGCATGATAATAAATGGGTTTATCTTTCAAGGATTTTACAAGCAAACCATCTGTTATATTATTTAAAACCAGACGGCTAAAACTGAGAGTGTGTTACAGGCTGATGAACATTTTTCCAAAGGAGTGGATTAATCTTTGAGAACCACACAGCTCATCTGAAACTGCTCTTCAGCATCCCCCAAACTGCCAACTTCATCATCTTTCAGAGCAAGAGAAATACATAAATCTCCACACAATAAAGACTTTTATAATAGCAGCAAGGCAGTGGGGTGAGGTTGCTGAGAGAGGAGCAGTAGTAGTCAGCTGTGCTTCATAGCTTCTTGATGCCTCGGGAGTGTGATTGTCTTAGCATAACCACCTCTTCTATCACGCTTATTGCATAATTTCTAAATGTAGCAGTTATCTTCCTGTGTTTAAAAAAAAAAAAAAATCCTGCCTGGAACAAATGCAGGCTCTTGGACAATTGTTTTCCCTCCTTTTTCTCACTCCTCTTTCCCCCTATTTATTTCTTTTTAAGAACGTAAGGGATCTTGGTCGGAGAGAAGGAATTCCAGTATTGTTGGGAGGCGTTCGTTAGAAAGGACCACTAGTGGGGATGAAGCCTGTAATTTGACCAGTTTTAGGCCGGCTACTCTGACAGTGACAAACTTCTTTAAACAGGTACCGTATGTTTGCAAAATGATTTCAGTTCATTTAGGTTTGCCAAAGTGTGCTTAATGCCACATCTGGTTCAGGAAAAACTGTCACTTTTGTGTATAACAGGGATTTAATAGTATACTGCAAGATTGTTCATACTTTTGGAGTATTTTTTGATTATTAGGAATACAAGGATTTGTCTTCTATATATTGAATGTTGAATAAGCTGCTTTTAATGATTTCTCTCACTGAATAAAATTAACTGAATAATATCCTTTTTTTTTTCTTCCTTTTTTCCCATATTTTCCTTTTTATCTTTATTACCAGACATCTGCTGCTTTTGGACAGTTAGAGTGTGGCAGAGTAATATTTTCTATAATATTGCTCAGATTAAAATTAAGGATGCTCTGAGCTGTTAGAAAGTGGCACACGGAAAACTGGCAACATAAACTCCTTGCACTTCTTAACTTTTCTTAGTGCTGCTGCTAACTCCTTCAGACTCATACCAAAGAAAAGGCAGGGTAGAAGGAAGGGGGAATCACCATGCTAAGTGACTTGGGTTTTTTGTTTGTCTATTTGTTTTCCAACCTGTTACACTTACTCAAAATTGGATATTTGGGGAAAATCTTAACAACTATTCTCAGTTTTGAAAAAGATAATATTGATGCAAAGAAAAAAAGATTTTCAATCAAAAGGTCCTACTGCTGTCATAATGATTTATAAGGAAAAAAGAAAGGAAAAAGGATGAAGAAATTAACTATATTTTGGAAGTTAATGTTAGCACCTTCCTGTTCTGGAAAGGTACATTTTGACACCAGAGAGAAGAGAATATAGTATTAGATGGTTTATTCATAGTCTCAGTGTCCTGAAGGGCAGTGTACTTAATCATTTTTCCCTAACAATCAACAGGAGGGTGATCGCCTGAGTGATGAAGATTTGTACAAGTTTCTTGCAGATATGAGAAGGCCATCATCAGTGTTACGGAGATTGAGGCCTATTACAGGTAACGAATGAGATCCTTTTGTTCTCATGTGTTAAGACTGTGTTTAGTCCTCCTCAATTCCCACCTAGTTCTTACGGACAGCTGAGAGAAAACCCTGAAGTCAATTGAGAGCAACCCCTGCTAAGACCCAACAGGCACGTGCACTTGTGCAGCCTCTATCAAACTGGAAGCAGCATCCTCAAAGCCCTAAGCCCAGCGTGGCCTGAGGGACCTCTGTTCTGTGAGTAAAACATCGTGTCTCAGCTGAGAGGAGGTCTCTCCTGGTCTCCCGCTTGTTTAGTAGGAACAGACTGCACCTGTGTTTGAGAAAGAAAAATACAAACTGGCAACACTGGCATTAAAGCATCACCAGTCCCTGACCTTTGCTATTCCTGCCAATATTTACCTAACCTGTTCCTAAAAAACCTCCAGAGACAGCAAATCTACGGCTTCTTTAGATCATCTCTGCCAGCTCTCAATTGACCTTGTAGCAAGGTTCGGTATTAGGAAAACTTGCCAGAATTATCTTACTGTAAATTAATCTGATTATGTATGTCATGCCCTTGGGGAAGTTATCGTAACCTTTCAAATATTTGAATGCTGTTATTAGTTCTGTCTTACCTCTGCTTTTTAGAATAACCAATCTGATTTTTTTCAGCCCTTCCTTGAAGGCTGTGATTTTTAAATTGCTTATGGGTTTGTTACTCTGCTGAAGTTCTCCTAACTTGTCCGTCTATGTTTTTTCAAGCATATTTCTCTAATCTGGGTATGCTTCTCCTTCTAAGATCTCATTTGTGCCAAACACAGCAGAGAAATTTGTTTCCAGTGTCTTAAACGTGCCACTGAATTGATATATCCTGGAGCAGTTGTAGCTGTCTTTTTGAACATTGGTTTGTCATCAATGTTGTCCCTCAGCCCTTTACCACAGAACAAATCCATGGCAATTATTGTCTTTTTATATTTGTATGTTTGCCTTCTTAATCCAAGTCCTTGGTCTTTCTTGAATTTCACTTTATTCATTTCAGCGCATTTCTCCAACTGTCCTGTCCATACTCTAGATTTTTATAGTCCTTCCAACCTCGTGATATCCCCAGACTCTAAATGTGTTATTGATATTGTCACCTGACTTACTAGTCAAAATATTTCAATAACCTTGGTGCAGGTTAGCCCACAGCAACTCTTGATGTAGCCTTCCAGTTTGATAGGCAAGATTATTGATAAGATTTTGAGTAATGCTTTTAATGCTAGCTGGGCATTCACCACTGTGCAGCATTATCTAGACTGTATTTCCCCAACTTGCCTGTGAGAACAGCATTTGGGACGGGTTAGATTCATCTTTTCTGTCGCTTCTCATTGGTTATGTGAGTAGTCCTAGGTACCAGATTGATTCACTGATATTTGTTCGTAATAAATCTATGTTAACTTTAATTTACCTTTGTTTATTTTTGAAATGAATATATAACATATTAACCTGAATGAACATACATGTTGATTTATATTTGTTCTCTGTTTAATAAAAATATTTGTTTCTTACAGCTCAGTTGAAGATAGACATCTCTCCAGCTCCAGAGAATCCTCATTACTGTCTAACTCCAGAGTTGCTGCAAGTCAAACTTTACCCAGACAGCAGAGTGAGACCTACAAGAGAAATTCTGGAGTTTCCTGCCAGGGATGTCTACATTCCAAATACCACATACAGGTTAGAGTTTTGAAATACATTTCACATTTTAGTGCCCAAGATTGGCAGGGAGAGATTCCTACCTTATCATGCAGTTTGTTGCAAAAATTACTGCATCAGTATATCTGTTGTCTGCTGTCTGTGCAGAGACATAAAAAGGGTCTAGGTTGAAATAGCAAAATAGTGAAAATAGGGAAGAACATATCTGCACAAAACTTGTCTCTGAACAGGAACATGCGAGGGAGATTTTTTCTTTTCCTGAATTTCAAGGTGAAATTCAGTTGCATTCTTACTGATTTTATTTACACTTCTTTTTGTCCGTGTACTGAAGCCATTTTTTCCATATGAAATCATCTCTTAAAAAAAAAAAAAGGGAAAGAAAAAAGGATTTAGATTTATGTTGGAGTGGAGGACTGTGTGATTTGCCTGTATTCACTTAAACAGTTGATCATAGCTGCATTCACAAACTTCTGGGATTTTACTTACTAGCTTTACTACTGTCTGACACTTTTTCTGACTTGGCTGTCTTTCCAGCAGGGGATAAAAAGCCAGGAAAATGCATAATCCCTTCATTCATATTTTGATTTAAATGCAATTTCTTTATAGTGCATTATAAAGTCCTCTGAAGATCTGGAATATACAAATACTATTTTTAAGTTTCTTAGGAAAGAATAACTTTTTAACTAGGGTGGGGGGGAGCAGATATTTTTAATTTTCATTATTTGATTTCTTTTCACAACATCTTTCAAGATACTAATCATCTAAGTGAAACAGTCACCTCTAGTTTAGAAGTTTCACTGACTTACCAAATATGTTGCGTTTTGTAAAAGTCAGGTAAATACAAACCATATTTTTAAGAAATTAATTCTTACAGGACAGTTTATTAAAGTTCAATATCCCATTTTTTTGAGAGTGTTTATTAGTGTTTTATTATAGATGTTAGGCAGATAATCAAAGATTAAAATACACCAGAACAGTAAGCAACACTGTGTGATCTTAACAATAAATCCATGAAAAATAAAAGTAGTTTTGCAATTTCTCTGTAATTAGCACATTGGTATTTACACTTTTTTCACTCTGGCACATTACAGTTTAAAAACCTTTTCTGTATGGTTACAAATGCTGAGATAAAAAAATCCACGCTGTACAAGGGTTAGATAAGATATATAAGTCAATATGACTCAATATAACTGCAGAATTTAGGTTTTTGTCAGGAAAAATTTCCACGATTGGGCATCCACAAATATGTCAACTTGTCTTATGATTCTGCAGCTGAATAAAGTTAAGCAAATGTGTAGATATTCTTAGGAACGGATTAACACTGTCGTATAGCAGTTTCATGCAGGATAGGTTAGTTGGTACCACTCCTTGCATCAGAGTTGTCTCAAAAATGCAGTTATCAACTCTTCTCTGTTTGAAAGGCATTTTGTTGTGTGCTCACTTGGTCTTTCATTTAATTCTTCAGTGAGGTATACTCAGTGGTGGCAAAGGGAATGAGAATGGTGATGAAAGAAAACATGGGGTTTGGGTTGGACCAGATGATCTCTAGAGATCCCTTCTAACCTTAGCCATTCTGTGGTTCTGTGAAAGGGATGGCTCTGTATCCCTGGGAAATGAATATGAAATCTCTCCTTTATTTCAGTGTGCTTTGAAGCTTAGTTTTTAATGTTATTCTTCAGAGCATGATATCTAAAAAGATTGGCTCTGTGCTCTGGCTTTGGTTGTGTGGGTGTGGGTGTGCACATCTGGAGCTGCACAACTACAGTGCTTTAGCCAGCACTGGCCAGACTCACATGGCTGGAAGCTTGTTTGGATATACACAGATGCATGAAATGGAGAGTTACCCCTTATTCATTTGCTCAGAAACATCCTATAACAGTAACATGAACCAAACATAAGCTCAGTTACTTCACAAAGGAAAATTCTTTCTTTCTGCAGATGTTTTTTGTAGGGTTTTGACAGTCCATTATGTTTACGGAAACATTTTGTTGGTTCCCTTCTAACAACGCAGAAGCAACAGCTTGAAAATCCTTTTCACCAAGCAATATTACCTAATATATGAAAATCTCTAGGCATTAGAGCCTGATCACAGGCAAGTAAAAGCTACATTTACAGCACACATATTTGGGGTAGGGGTAATGAGAATACTCACCAAAGCTACTGCAAGGAGATCACAAATGCCTCTGAGTTTGTCATTGGAGAATACACCATACTACAGTGCATGAGTTTAGACCTGCAGCTCTTGTTATTACATCATAAGGTTCATGTTATATTTAATGTTCAGTCAATGTTCAATGAATTAAAATGCACCAAGTTGAGCATTCAATCAAAACCTTTCAAATCTGTTGGGTGGATCATTATTTTGGTTGACTTGAGTAGATAGTATCTTCCTTTCTTAGGTTTCCAGTATAAGCCCTTTTCTTTGTCCAGCCTTCCTCTTGGTCTCGGGGTGACGTATTTCCCATTGAGATTGGTTTCCTCACACTCACTGTGCCACCAGCCACCTAAAAAAAAATATTGTAATGCCATTTAATGTGAGTTGTACCCTGAAATTGTACAGTTGTACAATGCTCAGTTTCTGACCATAAAGCTGGCGTTTGCAAAATAAACCTTCTTTAGAACAGCTCCAGCCAAAATCTTTCTGTTGTTTGTGGCAATTACTCAGCATACCCAACTGAAATGCTGCTTATGCACAAACCCCCTTGCACTTGGGAATAAACCCACTTGCAGCTTGAGTGCCGATGCAAAGGTAGTGATGCAGACAGTAACCGCTGGCACAAAAGCTCTGGTGCCCACAGCCCTCCTCGCACAAAGGCTGCCATGTAGTGCCACGGTCTGGGGCTAACTCAGCCCTTTTGTGCTTCCTGTAGCCCCCTGTAACTGTCTTTCTGATTTGTGGTATTTTTCCCAAGAACAAAGAGGTCTCTTGAATCCCTGCATCTGCAGGAGGAGGAAGAGCACCGACAGCCTTTAGTAAACAAATTATCATTTTTTGGCTTATTTCCTTCATCACTTGAAACTCATTTTTTTGGCAAAGGACTGGCAGAGCCTCTATGTTAAAACAGGGGTTTAGCACTTCAAAATTCATTGACCACCTGCTTTATGGTCACTAGAGCTGAGTAATTCTCAGCATTGATTCAGATGATAGTAATGTTAAAGCCTAGAATGGCATCCACAAATGCTTGTTACATGAAACAAGTGCTGGGGGGGCAATTCTATATCCTGTGGTTCAATTATTAATCACTTTTTTTGGTTGTTTGCTTTTTGCTATAGGCTGGAAAAAACATAAAAGCTTCATAAATTCAAAGTGTTTTGTAATCTCTTAAACCAAATTATCTTTAAGGAGAAATACAACTTCAGCCTCACAGCTATCCTATTGGTTTGAGTGTGATTATAGCATATATGCCTGACAAACAGCTAGTATCTGCCTCACCAAACTTGCCATTATCCTTAATTTCTGCTTTATAGTCAAAATGGAGCTAAGAGGCATTTCACTCCCATTCTCTTTTCCCTCAGAAAGGATTTCACTATTCCCATACCAGAGCAGCCCCTAGAGGAAGAACTTGCAGCTCAGGATTTCATCTTGGAACTGCATTTCATTCTCTTTCTAATGTTAGTCTTTCGCACAGTCTCACTGTGCTTTACATTTGCCCATCTATAAAGCAGAATGATGATGCTTCATCAATTTAGGACCCTTATCCGCCAAAAGTGTCTCCTTTTTTGAGGAGGAAGATCCTGCTCCCCTCTCTTACATTTCTAAAGCCAGGCTAATATAAATACTTCTTCAGTTAAGCATAGTACTATATGTAATAAGGAAGCTGCCATTTAAAGTTATCCAGCACACTGATACCTAGGTAGTTTTCCGGACAGTTGAAGTTGGTGGCTGTGCCCATGTCCCGGTCTGCGGTCGAGAACCTCAGCTCCGTCTGCTCGGGCAGCGCGTTGGGGATGTTCCCGGAGACGCGGATGAGCCGGAGGGTGTAGTTTGTTTCAGGGCTTCCCAAGCTGAATGCGTATTCAATGTAGCGTTTCGTGTCTTTCCAGTCCTGCAGCTCAATCCGTAAAATGTAGTCCCCTTGTGTGGTAATGGAGTAGGTCTTGTTCAGGCCCAGCCAGAATTCCCCTGCAAAGTGGTAGTAAATAACTGCAGTTAACATGGAGCAGAGTCTGAGCACGCTTACCATGCTCTTTGTGTATTTAACATGTACCTCACACAACTCATTCTCCTTTAAAATTTGAAAATAGATTTGAAAATCTATATTTTTCAAATAAACTGAATGACATCAGGATCAAGAGAGATGCAAAGTGAAGTTTTGGAGACAGAAGAAGTTATCAATGGAGAATCAAAGGCAGAGTTAATGGGGAAAGGGGTTATGTAATAAACTCTCCCTAAAAACCTATATAGATCACAGCGCTATTGAATTTGTTTTTTACAGGTAACCTGTGTGTGGTACATGTGAAAATATAGTATTTAAATGAGATTATTAATTGCTTTAATTAAACCAATAATATGAGTCTTGGGGACTGTTGATCTTTTCAGAGGTCTCCTGGTACCTTTTTTTTGTTTATCTGTTTTTAATTGCCCACAAATGATTAATAAAAGCTAGAAATATCAATGGAGCTTCTCTTAACTTCCTCACCTTTTGTGACAGGGGGAGTTCAAGACATTTTAAATATGCATAATTGAATCTAGGAGACAAATGAAGCAAATGACATATATAAAACCTAATTGCAGTTGTTGTGTTTTTTAAGGAAAGAAATGTAGAATCAAACTGAGGCTTTGATACCCTTGTGTACAAAGTGAAGTTAACTTTAGCATTTTCCTTTTGCTAGGATCCCTGATAATTAGTTTTCTTGTTTCCTAGAGTTAAGCAGCTTAGCTTTGCCACTGCTGCCAGTGCATTACCATTACCACATGTGGCAATACCATAGCCGAAGGTGAATGCTGTACATCCAGGTGGCATTTACAGCAGTAGAAGACAAGGTGATTGAATAAAACACCCAGACAACCTACAGGTCAGCAGCAGCGACTTGCTGTGTTTCATCCATTGTGCTGTGGAGCCCAGAACTGTGCATTATACAGCTTTGTAGGGTATGATCCTCTTTCTGCTGCTGAGGCAGCGTGGCTTCCTGTTGGTTTAGCTTAGAGGCGTTGGAGACCAGCCCAGGGGCAACAGTGGCGTTGGCCGTGATAAGATGGTGGCGTTGGCCATGATAAGACGAGCTGCATGGGTGAAAGTCTCCCTCCATCGTGAGCTGCTGGGCCACGATGGGAGGGAGGTTGAGATGCTGCAGCTCTTCATTGTAGAAGAGGTGAAAGACGTAAATCGTGCTGCCCGAATTAGTGCGGTTTTAGTCTGTGCTCAGAAAGGCAAAATATTTTCCTAAACAAAAGAACAACCATGTTGTTGTAAGGTGAAAAAATGGGTAAAGTGCTCTGCTGGGGGAGGCTGTTGGCCAGCACCTGGTGCTAACATTCCCTTGGAGTTGATGATTAACAGGTGAGCGTGGGTGTTTCCTGACCGGTCTGCACAGGCAAGGCCATGGGCTGCCCGGAGGGTTGTCAGAAAGCCAAAGAGGAAGGAGCCCATTGAGGAGGTTTTGTGTCTATGAGAATACCCTAAAGAATACCTTTCTAAGTGCTAAAATCTCAGTAATTTGAATGATCTTTAAAATATTTCAGCTGTGATTTAGCAAAGGTTTCTAAAAAACAATTTAAAGATATGTACTTGAAGATTTTCTGGAGTGATATTTTCTGATAAGCCCTTTCTGCAGGGTTTGCTCTTCTGGTGCTGACTGATAAAAAGTAAAGAAACAAAAAAGCAGTTTTACCCTTGAGATCTCCAAAACCGTGTTCATAGGTGTCCCAGGTTTGGTTGAAATCTAGTGATCCATCTATTCTGTTCTGAATCACAGTCCAAGAAGTGCCTGTGAATGCAAAGGGGATATTGGTCAAAACCCAGCTTAAATGTTAAACTGCTAGACACAAGATGGGACGTAACTGACTTGATCAGCCTGCTGATGTGGGCTCTACTGCTGGCGCCTGTCCTTATGTGCATTCACTGTCCCTTGCAATGAAGAGGAAGATGGGTTTGCAATGCAGGTGGCTACAAGGGAAAATGTTAAAAAGAAAAACGATCCAGATAGTTCTTCAGTTTGTCAGGCTCTTAATAATGTTAGGGTTTGATTACTGGCGTTGCAACTCCAAGCTTGGTAAAAACCGTTGGAGCATTTTGTGCCCAGCTGCAGTGGGATCTTTCTGCTGACCAGGTCATGACACCCTTGTTGTTTAACCAGTTTCGACACACACAACCCAGGGAGCGTTCTGCAGAGAGCAACCCCATGCCAAGAGTGTTTGCACGTCCAGCAGGATCACGCTGCCCTGCCACATTCCTTAGACTGTCTAAGGAGCTGCGGGAAGGGGATGGCACAGGGAAGGCGGAGAGGAGAACGGCACTGCAGGAGGCTGCACGGCCTGGCCAGACTATACGAGCCTTCCAGGCAGTGCCAAAGGACACACATGCCAAATGTGCTTACAAAAACGGAGCAGGGGTAGTTGCTCTGTATCCTGATCTGTATCGGCTTGTCTTTGGGAAATCTGGATCCACATGATAACTAGTTACCAGTTCTACCAAACTTGGCGTAGCTAGAGATATGCTAGTGGGAATCCTGTCTCCAAGATGCACCTTTTTGGATTAGCTTGGAGTGTCTAAGTTTCAAGCAATAATCTGTATTATCTGAACAAAATTTTGCTAGGGTATTTGCTCTTTACCATTTGTTTTGATTTTCAGAAGTTATTTTTGCAGTGGTTGTGGTATAGTGGCATTTCTATTGCCATTTGCACACACTCTGTCTAAAGATGCCCGCTTTTTAAAACACATTTCATTTGTTTCAAAGAAAAGAAAGTCCTTTCCTCAGTATAAACAAGAGACATGTGCATTGTGAAAGTGGTGCTATAGACACTTTACACGACAGGTTTGGAGCCTATTCAAAGCAATAACAAAAGTCAAGAGGGGATCCATAGTCCTTGATAAGCTTGTGACCAGTTGTGATGGGCACAGGTTTTCACTTGTAGGAAACACTTATGTGACATTAGACTGTTGCTAGCACAACTCTCTTACCAAACTTCATTTCACAGTAGACATCAAAAGCTTCTGAGCCATTGGGCTTAATAGTGTAAATACCGTTGGAGCGTATGCCACTGTTATAGAGAGCAGTGCAGTCAGGAGCAGCACCTGGGAAAGTGAACGTGAGAGTTACAAATCCTGGTTTGGATGGGGTAAGTTTTTAACTCAGCTTTGTAACTTGACTCTTAAAAAAAAGTCCTTTGCTGCTGTTGGCTTGGTAGTACTATGAAGAACTAGTGGTGGGTGGTCGGACCACCTGTACTTTTTAATTTAGGCTGTCTGGAATTCAGTTCAGATAATCTTGGTAAGCTTGAAAGGCCTAAGATTCTGGCAAAAGGACTTTTGTATTCCGTATAAAAATCCCAATAAATAGTGTTCCCATTGCTGCAGTTCAGAAATGTCACTTAAAACCAAAAGCCAAAAACTTGTCCAAATTCTGTTAATTAGTAAAAAGATTGCCAGGGCACCTGTTTACAGTAACCAAGTTGAAGACTGAGGACACTATTATTTCATTATTGTACATTGTTCCTGTATGGCAGGAGACAAGTATAAGCTGACTAACTTGTCTTATAAGTTGGGCTAAACACAGGATGATTGTTTCCAAAGGCAGGAAATCTATCTCCTTTCTACAACACTGCACATAAAATAAGAATATTTCTTTTAGCATTTGACTAACTAAAACCAACCCAAAACTTTCACACAGAACGCTACAAAAACAATGTTCTGTGTAGGCTTAATTAAGGCATATGGTCTCACCGTCAAATTTGTACGTTAGAGCAGTTGAGTTGTGTACAACGAAGGGGATGACCTCTGGTTCCACTTGATCCGCAAGAAAGGAATTATCAGTGATTTCCTGGAGCTCTATGTGGTTTAACTGTAAAGAACCACAGTTACATGGTGTTAATTTGCAAGGCTCTAAAGTGATGAGATTCATACATCAAGTCAAACAATATGTTGTAGAGAATAACTCTTCTTATAGATTTCATTCTTTAAGATACCCAGTTAAAAATATAAAAATAATTTTGAGTAGATTTCAGTTGCACTTAGATTGACTATTTCAATGCTCAGCCAACATAGATTTCATGAAGTGTGAAACACCTTAAAGAGCACCTTAGCTTCCTCAGGTGACATCACGCTTGGAGTTGATGATCTTAAAGGTCTTTTCAATCCATGATTTTATTCTATGATCTAAGAGCACAGAATTGCGGTTTCTTAAGAACTTTGGCTTTTATAGCCTCTTCTTAGGAATAAAATTAGATACGTTCCTGTCAGTTATACCCAGAGCTATGGTTACACATATTAACAGAATATGGTTCCCTACTGAAGTGAACATTGAGAAAGAAGGAAGAGATAGAAAATAATAATACTTAGCAGACCAAGAGAAGAACAATAATATAATAGATAATAGGAGGAGAAAAAAAAAGAAAACTAGCTTCCTACATGGCAGCACAGCTGCCTGTCACATCCCTAAAGGTACCTGTTTGCTGTCAAATTGCCTCTATTCTCCTCCACACCTCCAAAATATGAGAAAGGGGGGTGCTTGGCCTGAACGAAGGGCTGAGCCGTTAGCACCTCCTGTGTTAGGAGAGACAACAGGTCCAACAAAGAGAAACGCAGCCCGTGACTGTACCTTATCCTCCAGCTCCATGATTTGGTTGTGCTGCCTGTCAAGCTGTACGTGCTGATCCTCCACAATTTTAAGAAGCTGCTTAATGTGGTTGTCCTGCTGCTGCACAAAAGCCTGAGGAAAGGGGAAGGAGAGAGCTTGTGTTTGAAAGCAGTGCAAAGTCTTCACAGTGATACTGCTACAGGTTTGGTTGAGAGAGACATGCACCATTTAACATTGCCTTTCATTTTCCTTAGGATTGCCTGCTGTTCCCCTAAAAAAGCAATTTTGTGGGCTCTGAAATGAGCAGGCAGATTTCTGAGTCCTAGAGAGAAACTGCAGGCAGCATCATAGACTTTTTCCTGTTGTTCTTATTTTATTTTTATATTCACGTTCATATATTTATGTATCACATTT
>NW_010585412.1:49352-61157 GCF_000705375.1 Tinamus guttatus | reverse complement strand
GGATTGCAGAATTTTCCTCAGCAGGTGGTTAAATTTTTCCATGCAGGCTGTAGGTGGATCTGTACCCTTGCTAGGTTAGAAGCACCTAGCGTGCTCTTGGTTTACTAGCTTTGAGCAATGCTTCAGAAGTATCGTTCTGAGGAAGGTAAGAGGAATTTCTTTATTTTTTTTTTGAAGAGGAGACCTGAGGAGATTGGTGTAATAAATGCAAAGCAACTATTTGAACTATATGTGACACTGCACATGGCTTTCAAAGATTTGCAGAGGACACCTCTGCTGAGGTTATCGGTCTGCTGCTTCTACCCACTGAGAGCATCTTTTCTTCTAAATCCTGGTGACAGAAAGTAAAATGGAAACTGCAGCTACTCTAAGGCCAGCCCTTCTAGAAATAAGAGAATTTTATGAGGGAGTTAATGTTTCAGGCTCTGCATGCTGTGCAACCAGACAGGTGTTTTCTGAAGAACCCTCGGGGAATGTCCGCATTGATATAAACAGGAAGGAGTTTTCATTTCATGAATCACTAGATTGCCAGTGATGCATTATAGCTTGTCACAGATATTACGGCGCAATAGTGAAGTACTTGGCCTGAATTTTATACCCCCATGACTGGAAAATTTCAACCTGGGGATTTGTAAGGTGGGTGACTTAAATGTAATCATCCATGGCAATCTTGTTAACGACTATTATTAATATGTTTTGCAGACATTTTTTTTTCCTAATAGACTTTATAACTGGATGTAGCGATTAACCCTTGAACGTGCTCCTAATAATAACTACTCTCTCTTTTGTCAGAAACAAAATATGATAGTTCTGAATATCAAATGACTGCATTATTCATGGTATATATACAGTGCACTGCATTGCTATATAGAAAGATTTGTGAGTTAATCTGTGCATCTTGATGGAGGAGCCCTTAGAGGTGCACCAGGTGCTCCTACAGAGTTGGTCATTGCTTTATTAGTGACAGGGTGAGTTGGGGAGCACTTGCATGCTTCTCATCATGCTCCAGCAAAAATGCCATCACTGCTCAGTAGAAACTGATGGTGATAGGCGAGACCACCAAGATAAATGCATATCCTTATCCTCCTTAGCTCAGCAGAGCAAGAGGGGCTAAATGACTACTTATGCAAGGCACAGGAAATGGGATTCTTCAGCAGTGTGGAATACTGATGTGCAGTCACTGTTTTCCTCTTGACTGCCATTCTCATCCCTGAGCGTTGTTAGTAGCAGCTTTTTTGATACAAGTTGGGATGCAACTATTCTAGCAACTTGGCCGTCCCTTTTGGTGGGATGGGGTGATGCAGGTGACCATTTCAAAGTTCATTCTGGTTTAACTTTCTTTTATTCCCTTTCAAAACTGTCTGTCTGTCACTGAAGCCACTGTGGCACCCTGGTATTAGTAACTTAGTAGTCACCTGAACTTTAACATTAAGGCTTTGGTTATCACTCCATATACAGTGTTTGTACCAGATAACCATAACGCATAGATTCCATTTAAATAAGTCTAATTCCTGAATCGATTGTACAGAGTGAATATTCAATGTAGATCTTGGGCCTTGGTCCATTTGGATTGCCAAAATTGTGCTTTTGACTGTTTCTAGCTGTCCCTTCTCTTCACTCTGTGGTTATCATTTGATGTAGACAATGTAGGCAAAAAATGTTGATATTTGCAGATATCAGCTTTGATATCTGCAGAAAATATTTTTGACCTTGCGAATTTTCAACATTTCTTTTGATTAATTTGAAAACTAGGATTAAGCATAACAAATATCAGGCAATCTGTAGTGCTTAATCTAGTAGCTCAGAGAAACACCAAATTAATTCAAATTTAAAAAGTGCTCTCCATCTGTAGTAAAAGCATGTTCTCAATTACATAGTGAATTAAATAAGAGATAGGAATATTTTTGAGAGCTTGAAATTTATGGTTTCATTAGACTGAAAAATTAAACCTAAAAATGTGTAAAAATCCACATTAATCATTTAGTTTTAGCACATAAATGCAAATGGCTTGGAACGAAGCTTCATTTCAGACTGTAAGTAGTAATTACCTAGTGACACCACGTGATCTTCATTAGAACCCTGCTCTTAATAAAAGTGGGGAGCACCAGGGACCTGCACAAATAAGAGGATTATGGTATTTAATCAGCCCAAAGTAGTAGCCATAAAGCTTTATTAGATAGCATTTCCACAAATGAAATCAAGGGAGATGGTCTTTGATATAGGTGGGTTAAATATTTGTTAAGAAGTACTTCAGTCAGTGAATTCTCTATTTTCTTCTATCCAGGAACTGTTTGATTTGTATGAATTAGTTTAATCCTTGAAATGATCACATCCAACAAGTCAGTTGCTCTTACACAGTGTCCACCTGCAACTGTTTTTGGTATTTGTCACCCACCATTTGGGAAATTTAATGTTCACTCCCATCACAAAATTGTTTCTGGTCTGTGGCTGATGAAAAGACCATATACTGCCTACAAAATATAAACTTATATACAGGTATTTATGCATGCATACTTATAGTAGAAGGATACAGAAATATTTTCTTTCTTCAGCCCTACAAACAATATTCAAATTATATACAGAACTTCATATAAAACAGAAGAGTAGAAGCATGGGTTTTTAAGCATGGGTTTGCTGCATCCTTAGTACTTGGAGTCCCTTTCCAGGAAAGCATCTTGTAGAGAAAGGTTGTGCTTTTTTTTTCTGAAAACCACTCTCTTCTCACATACCTTTATTTAAAATAATTAGCAAATAAAAGCTGAGAGGTAACAGTAATTGTTTTCAAGTTCCTTCTCACTTAAGCAACTTATTTTGGTTCTTAATTCAGTATGTGAAAAATATCTATTAATTATCATCTTAGCTTTCAATAAGAAATGTAGATATAAGAAATCTCACCTTGACAGGTATTTAGATTATTTGTTCTTAACTGGCATTTCACAAATGAAAGACATTACAAATGAAATTATCCTATGTAAGACATGACAGTATTTTAGGGTATATACCTGCTATATGTAGACACAAAGACAATAGAATTATAAATTTGTTAAGTGGTACTAAAAAGAGGAAGACCTGCTTGTCACTCTACAAAGCAGTTAAAAGGAGTACAAACTCCTCTGCAATTCAAGTTAAGTACATAATCCCAGTAAATAGAGTGATTAAATAATATTTTATACTTTCTCTTCTACCTGAATGTAATGAGTGCAGGTTTTGAATTTTGCTTTTTATTTTCAGGGAACACCTATTTCAGTTGCAAATGATCTGACTCTATGAGTGTGAGGCAAAATTGTTCTGACAATCTGTGAATCTGTGTGTTTGTATGTTAAGTAGTGTCAGGTGTGCTGTGGGGCTTTATTGAGCAAGGTTTTGTTAAGGTAGGACAACTGTTCATTGGTATTCCTAAAAGGCACCAAGTTCTTAGCTCTCTCTCTCTCTCTTTTTTTTTTTCTTTGATCTACAACCTTATATCAACTTCACAATTTGTCCTTCCATTTATAACCTAAAATTTTAATGTGTATCTAATTCCCTTGTTTTTGACTGTTGGCCAGATCTCATCCTGTGACATCCCCATCACTGCAGCTTCATCATCTGTGAAGTTTAAAACGAGGCCAAGCACCACCTTTCTAGACTTCTCTACCATCTGTTTGTACATGGATCCAAATGTTTAGTTCTTTTCTTTTCTAGTCTTGCAGTATTTATGCTTGTACAAGTTCGAAGGATCACAAAGAAAGGTGCTTGAACAGATTGGGTAGCTACACGTAATGACTGTTTGCATGCAGTGTGGAAGAGTCAGGTAGTTTCTGCACTTTTACAATTGCATTTTAAATTACCCCAAATGCCCAATTGCATGTCACTCATCATGCTGATCTCTGCGTGAGATGGATATTTGAAAGCTGGATTAGAAGAAAAAAAATTATTTGACCTCTTTCAAATAAAGAGTAATTACTCTTTGCACATTCTGGCTTTACAGCTGAGGATGTCTTTGCAATAGTGAAAGTCCAAGAATGGATCTCTGGGGAATACTTTTAAGTTTTGTATGAATATATATTAATTTCCATTAATATATATTCTCATAAAAAGCTGCAAAGTTGAGCCATTCTGCCAGTGTACCCAATAGATAGACTTATCTAGATGTTAGTAGCAATTCAATGGTTATGACTCTAAGTTCTGTATTGATTCCTCTTGTGCACCGTGATTTCTACCATTCCTGGTATTCTGAAATTCCTATTTTATTTTCTTATACAGTATAAGAATTCTTTGACCTTTTCTGTTGTTCTTGATGTGTTCAAATTGGAATTTATTCCTTTACCCAATGATCTTTACACCGTACAGTTCTAGCCTAAATGAAGCATTAGGGCTGCAGTTGTTTTCCACATGAAATTTTCCTAAAGGCATTTTAGAACTCATGCACTTTCTTTATCACTGTTGCAGCTTCATTACGCTAAAAAGAAAGACTTTTCACTTCTGCAGCTTTTGTTTTCTAACACAGTTTGCAGGTTCTTGTTAAAATGTCTTTCCCAAAAAGCTTTTAATACCTTTTTGTCCCATTAGATCTAATTCAGGAATTTCTCAGAATGACATTTCTGTAACAGTCATATTCTTCATATTTGAACCTGAAGAAAAGGTATATTGAGGTCAACAAACCATGTTGTGTCATTAGTAAATGACATAAGAGAATAAGATATTTTAAAATAATAATCCTTTGGTGAATAGAGATCAGACCTTCTGGAACAGGGCAGAATGAATACACAACTTCAGTTGTTCACAAAATCTCCTTTTCCAGGTTCATATCAAAAAATTAATGTTGGTCTCAGATTATTTTTGGTTTCCTTGAAGCCCTATCTGATTAAATAGAACATTTACAGTAAGCAGTCCTTGTTCTCAGAGAAAAAGAAAAGTCTCGTTCTGCAACAAAACGACCTGCTTCTCTGTACCTTCTTTGACCCTTCTGGGGTCTCCAGGCTGCCAGAAGAAATGTAACGGTTGCATTTTTTGACCATATGTCCAGACTGACATATAAAAGTAATATACAATTTTCAATGCTCCAGACATTTTGTAAGAGGTGTTAATGGTAAAGGGTCAAATACAATAAAATCGGGGCATGAAGTTGTTCATCCTAGCTGTAAAGTCTTTGGTTTGAGTCAGACCATTTATTGTTGCCATTTATGACTGGTGACACAAGATAATTTATTAATATTAATGCTTTGGAAATGAGTGCTTTCCTCACATTGGAAATGTGAATCATCAGGAAACACACAGACATTTAAAACTGAATCCAGATACAAGAACGAAAAGGCTGATTTCACTGAACAGTTAATCCACAACTAATCCATAAAAATGAAGGACATATAACTGTGCCGTGGAATAATGCAATTATATGTACTTGGTAATGAACATATCTAGTCCTGTACAACCTAGATCTTTACAATCTGCTTTACTAGATGTGGGTATTCTAGTTATTCTTAAACTCACAGACTTTCTGAGATTGCAAGCAGATATTCTGTCCCAAAGGCAGCTCAACCAGTGGGAAAAGTGTCTGTTCTTATCTTCTTTCAGGATGTCCTTTCCCTCAAAAGTTATCATCACTTTTGCTTGCCAACATGAAAACACACTCAGTGATTGATAACTTGTTTCTGCAAAATTATCTTAATCAGGTAAAGAAAGTTTGTAATTAACATATGCTAAAAAACCTGAAAAAGCAGCAGTTCCTTGCCTAAAAGGACCTTGAGGAAAAGAAATTCTTCTTGTACTCTGCAATCCCTCTGTGCTTAAGCATGATAATGTCAATTTGAGCACAAAATGCCTACTCAATAACGTAACACATGGATAAATTACATGTATGAATGTTTTTCTAGCATATAATTGCTTTGCTTGAAGTATGGCAGCCAAAAAAAAATGTTGGAAAAAAACCTGATTGCCTTCGATGGCTAGTATTTCTGATCAAAACTACATATCAATTTTGGATGACTACAAAGGAACACTATGAAGAGAGACGAGTTATGTGCACAAATTTGATGTTTGGAATTGACAGTTTGTAGATGATTTTAGACATGAAGTTGAAATGAGTTCTCCTGTATTGCAGAAGTAATACAGATCTTTTGTCGCCCTGTAAAAAAATATCGTTCTATGTGAAAAGGCTAGTGTGTTTTTAATAACAAATCTCGAGTTAAGAAATTCTAGATCAGATTGATAATATTAAACAAAATATGAGTCTGATTTTTGGCCTCATTTAGCTCTACGAATGTAGCTCATTTCACTAAGATGTTTCTCAGATTGCAGTTTTTCAGGATTGAATTCTGCAGTATTATGAATGAAATGAGAGGGCAGTATGAGTACAAATCAATGAAGATTTAAATCTTTTATGCTTTTGAGTTACCAACTTGTCTTTAAAGAGTTTAACTCCAGATCAGAAAAAAAATTGGAAAACTTTGGTTCTATATTTTCAAATAGTTAAAGTTACAACCAGTCTAACCAGAACCAGTTCTACTAGAGTGCAACCAGTTCTACTAGAATTATCAGAGAAATTAATTCTGTATGTTATTGTTTCAATCGACTACTCTTAGCAATTGAATTTTAACAGCTGCACAAAGAGTACCTTAAGGTGAACACTTTTGTGATTAATGTTTTCTAGAGCCACACTTAGCAGTAAATATGTAAATATTAGATAGTTTTTCGATGTGCTTGCTTTTATTCCATGTTACCAGAAATAAGATAAACTAAAGATCTGTTAAAACATACATTAATACAAAACAAGCAAGTTGTAATACTTTAAGTTGGGAAGGCAGTGCAATTAAAGCCAGACATCTGTTGTTCAAACTTTAAGGTTTAATGGGAAAAGCTATAAATCATGATTTATAGTGAGAAAATTCAATTTCTTGAAATGGGATCAAGCCTAAATTAAACCTGCTCCAGAAGTGCACAGCATAAGTTCTTTATCTAGCTTTATATGATCTACAAAATGTCACTTAAACGGTAGCTGTAGATGTAATTTGTACTTCCCAAGAGGAAATACACAAAGTTAAAGCTAAATAGAGTATAAAACACATTGCCCATTCCAGTCATCAATTCTTTCTCACAACATCTCAACAAATTCCATTCTTACTGCAGTTTTTTTTTTTTTCCATACTAGTATTAGACATTTCATGGGATCTCTGGAGTCTCTGGACTTCATAGAATCATATATCTAAAAGCAGCTTTATACCACAGATGAGTAAGAGAACGTGGAACAACCTTATTTCAGGGCTGATCTTTTCAATATGTGAAAGCAGAGAGAAACGTATGTGGCAAAAGCACAGAGCTTATGAGTTGCATGTGTATAAGAAAGGCAAATAGCCATTTGAATGAAAATACTCGAATAATGCTGTGTGCAGTCTGGACTATGCACTGCAAGTTTCTCATGTCACATGTGAACGTGCCCTAAAAAAACATTGAAGATGCTTGGTTTCACTCTAAGATAAAACTGGAAAATTTTGGAGACTTTTCTTGATATGGGAAACCATTTTCCTTTCAGTTATTTTGCTGCTCATTGATTATGTAGTTAGAGTCAATTTCTGTGCATGGAACATGAAAAGCTGAAGCTGCCATACATGAATACACTTGCTTAAAAAATTAGACATCAATCAGAGTACCACCATACAGCTGAGCCTTTGTTTCCAGAAAATACAATTTTTCTAAATCTCTTAGCACAAAGTGTTGTCTCATGTTTATAAAATATAAAATAAATAAAAAAAGGCAGGTCACTGAAATCTAACATCGAATTTAGCACCTCTGGAAAACTTAACCTTGAAGCATATAATTTTCAGCAACCTGGTTGCAATTAACCAATTACTTTTATTGTTTAGTGCTCAGATTTTAGCAACCTTTTAAGATGCTGTTATAAACATTAGTTGTTTATGATCCTGCAGCTGTAATACACAATGCTATTTGCAGCTTGGCAGGTATTTCATCTCTGCTGACTGAGACACATCGTAGATCTTTACTTGAACGCTCTTCAATAGTATTCCATATTTCTTATCATTAGCAGTGAAGCTGTAGGTCCAGTCACATCCATTTTTTGGCACAGGAATCTGTTCTTCTAGTTCACCTTTGCAGCACCTACTAAAAAAAAAAAAAAAAAAAAAAGAAATCTCCTGGGTTTTAATTAGTGTATTCTGTAAAGATTAGCAGTGCTGGCATATCAGCAGGAGAAACAAAGACTCTGTGTTTGACCTTTTCCCACCAGGAGCTTCCAACAACATCATGGAATAAGATTTGCTTGCTTAGAGTTTTAAAGTAAATACCTACAAAATGTTCTGCTATAATGCTGAATGATAAAGAAAAAAAATCAGCAAAGAGATATGCAACTTCTTTCTGAACAGGAGATGCTCCAGATAAAGGCATAAAGAAGGAAAAAAAAAGAAGCATAGAAAAGCAATTAAAAGGGAAAGGTAATGCAGGAATGAAATGAGTACTTTATGTACAGGATATGATAAAGACCGGACAAAATGAATTAAGCGCCTTCACTAGAATAGCTCACTCTTTAAAGAAATACAAAACTGTAAACAGCAAGAGGAAATGTCAGCAAATGTCAGCAGCAGGACAGATGCAAAATAAAGCAGAACATTTTCTTAGGGATAAAAGAAGTACAAACTTCATGGAACTCTCCCAATCAGGCTTTCAAGGATGAGAATAAAACCTTAGGGAGAAAATGTCAATGCTAATAGACAGTCAAACAGAAAACAGCAGTATTGGGGCAGAATGAAAAATAAGTTTCTCCCATGAAAGATCCAAGTACAGGCTGACCTCAATGTATGACCTGATATAGGGCTCTCCAAATTTAGAGAGCCAAAGTTTTGAATAGGAATGCAAGCTAAATCTGGATTTTGATTCACACAGGGTAAAACAGACAACAAAAAAGGAGGAGAAAAAAAAAAGGAAAAAAATAAGAAACAAAGAGCACAGCACATTCCTATTCATGTTTCCTATTCACACACTACAGATCAGTAGATAGCAGGAACAGTGACTAAGGAACAGTTCGAAGTCCAAATAAATCATCACTCAAGTTGCAGAGACTGGGAGAAAGGAAGACAAAATGGGTATCGTTGGCAATAAAAGTATCCCTCTTCAAGGAAGACACCCGGGGCCTGGTCTGGTTTGCTGGAGAAGTCTTGCTCTGTGCTACGACAGAAAAGATGGGTTGTGTCTCTACTAGCAGATGCGTTCAACACAAATGAATGTTTTTGTGACAGTGTCCATACCCGTACCAAGATAAAATGGTAAGTGTTGGTCCCTTGCTGTGCACCTGGGCTCCTCTGTGCACCTTTCCTAGCATGGAATTATGGAGTTTGCCACAGGGAAAGTCTTTGTGTAAGCTTGAATACATGCAGGGTTGGTCTTCAGTCATCCAAGAGCGAGAGTGAGAAGGTGTTAGCATAATAGGGCTGCCCACAGCATACCAAACATGCAGTGTGTGAATTTGTGCATATTTTGCAGGGAATTTGGCTGATTTTGTGAATTCTGAGCAGCTTTAGATGACGTGGGGACACCAGGCTGCTGAGTCCAATGAAGGCAGTGGTTCCTGAAGGAACCTGAACATGAAGGTACCTGAAGGTACCTGAACTAAGTAATCGTTCATGTTCAGGTGGCAGAGTAAATTGCATTATGAAAACTTAGATGCTCCAGGATGTGTATCTAAATGTCTAAACTAAAGATTTTTTGAGTTGGAGTGGAACTTATGTGCTTCGGTGCATTCTAAGTCTTAGTCTGGTGCCTAGAAAAGAAGTATTTCTCTTTCCTGTAGTTAGGCACGTTTGTCCTTATTGGGCAACTAAGAATTATTTCAGTCCATTAATGCAGAAGACATCCTGGACTCAGGTATGTGTGGAGTGTCTCATACTCGTCCACAAACTGCCTCTGTCTTGGAGGATTTTCACCCTCATCTTCCTTGATCAGTCCCTTCTCTTGGATGTTCAGAGATAGAGTGTCCTCCTTACTTCCTCTTGGCATTTTTGTGTGTTATATATGCAATGCTGAGGTCTCCATGTAAATTACATAACATACATAATCTATAGATCTCATGAATTGTTTGGGATTTTAGTCAGGAGTATATTATGTATATAATTTATATAGTGCAGCAAAGGAAAAAGATGTTGGTAAAAGGGGTTTTGGTAGAAGAGATGTATCACCTCAGCACAATGAAAGATTCCTTTCCTATAGAAAGGAAAGAAATACCTTAGATAGAAGAGATTGATTCTCACGTTACTGCCACAGAAATGATGGCAGCAGCAGAAGCCTCCAGGCTTTATGTTCACTAAGAGTTTAGTACCGTGTTTGGAGCAATGTTATTAGCATCTAAACAATGTATTATGTGCCTCTGCTGACCTCGGTTGCTAAGCTAACTTCTGAGGATATTAAAGAAAACAAAAGACAGAAAAATAGCCAAGAAGCCTGTCTATATGTAGAAAATACCCATGTTGGCCTGCCAATGAGCACAGTGCAATGAGGACTTACAGAAGGATCACTAACCCCAAATTTCATGGGTCAGCTTCTATGTGGTTCAGGATCACCTTTATAAGCAATTTTCCTCTTAGATATTTTAACTGCGACTAACATTAAGTTCCGTCTGTGAAATAGTGAAACTTTTGACTCTGCAGTGTAAAACCCAACAGTAATATGGCTACAGGAACTTTTTCTTTTTTTAAAAAAAAAAGGAAAATTTGTCATGTATATTAACTTCAGTGAAAAATAGCTGTCTTTCTAGCCTTGCTTTTTCTTCCCTTCCTTTCACAGGGAAATCATGCCTATTGGTCCAAAATAAATTTAAACACAAAACAGTCCTAGGAAAGTTCAAAATTCCTCAATATTTGTTGAAAAATATTTTTTTTCCCTTGTGGAGTTACTCACCTATCTATAAAATATTAAAACATTATAAAATGTTAAAAATTATAAGATGAAACTCTAGATCCTTTCTTTAGCATTTGTACTTGTTTCCCTATTCAGACTCAAAAATGCCTGAGATATGCTTTATAGCACAGGCAATGGAAATTTATCTCTTTTCAGAACTAATAGGCAGATTTTACATATTTGCTCTCTGAGCACCTAAAATACAATATTTTAGTACTGTTCTTACAGACTCCTGGTCAATAATTGGTTTAGCTAATTCCACACAAAGTAGCCGCCTAACTAACATGAGGACAATTAAACACAAGAAGGAAGGACACACGCAGGCAACTAGCTTTTTAGATGCCCAAGGTAGGAGACAGAAATGCAGATATTAAATGAAGCAAAATCCACAACACTTTTCATATATGTAGGAAAACATTTAAAAGCCAAGGCCTTTTAGGGCAAAAAATGAGTATCTTAAAAGGAAAGAAACCTAAAGGATGTGTGAAATTCTCAGCACCTGGGAAAAAAGTCCTTTACACATGCTGAAGCGACTAATGCCAGGAGAAGATTGTGCAGTTGTGGGTCTTGGACAGACTCCAGTCACTGATGGTCACTGCTCTGGCCGAGGCACCTAACTTCTTGAGGGAGGTAGGACTTAGATTCCCTCCTTTCTCCCTCAACATTTCCTACTGTTCACCCTTTTAGTGGGTTTTTTCAATTCCAGTTCCTAAACTTTGTCTGTAAATCTGTTTTTTTTAAAAAAAAGGGCTGAGGCAGGTCAAGTGGGATTGTGAACTCCACACCACAAAATAACAAAATATTTTAAAATAATTCACCCCTGTCCTTGAGAGTTTTCTGCTTATCGTGGGTTGATGATGAATAACAGCATCATAATGGAATGGGAAAGTGTCATTTTCCCTGCTTTTGACTGGTAAAGGGTCTGGT
>NW_010585412.1:22474-49336 GCF_000705375.1 Tinamus guttatus | reverse complement strand
TAAATAGCAATATTTATATGTGTTTACTCAGAATACAGCTCCTTCAGGCTTTTCATCCATGGACAGAGAGAGAAAAATAAACATGTCCAGATCCACAGAGTTCCTGCTCTGCACGGGGGTTTTCAATGGCATTTTTCATTCCACCACTCCAAATTTCATTTTCTTCCCACTGAAATTGTTTGGTAATTTAGAGGGTGCTTTTAGGCTTGTTACTCAAGGTCAGGTTAATGGGGACAGTTAGTCTTGAGACCAAAGCAGTATCCACCAAGGGACGAAGGAAAGTTTGTGTGCTCTGAGGGTCTTGTTCACCAGAAGGGAGGAATGGTAGCTGCTGCTTCTGTAATTAATGGTTAAATTACCCTTGGGTAGTAGGTAGTAGGTAGCATAACTTTACAATCTGGTAGCTCTAAATTTCCCACCTAATTGTAGCACTGGGAGTTTGAACACAGGTTGGAGACGTAATGAAATTACCATAGGGAGGAACAGACTAATGAACTGAAGTCCAGCAAAAGTTATAGCTATGGTGTTCTCATCTTGAAAATCTGTAAATAACAACTTTGAAAATCACCGAGGGAACCAGACAATGGATTTTAGGTATATGTAAGCATGAAATGTGGATTGGGAGGAATAAATGAATTTGCTATATTGTCAAGTACGTACTTGGAAAAAATCACTTGGTCATCATTTTAATCTCCTTTGCACATCTTTTCCATCTTATTTGCATCTTTAATATAGAAAATCGCTGAACATCATGTTGAATTGGGTTGTGTCAAATACTGCAGATACAACTTTTAATACTTCAGCAAAAGCTTAAGGGAAATCCTCCTCTTCATGTTTTAGGTGCTTGTATTTTCAAAGTCATGCTTTTCCTTTTTTTTATGAACTCTGAAATCACAGCTTATGGAATAATAATCTTAAACAGCTTTTACGTGACAGTGGTCTGTCTTTAATAAAATTATCTTCAGTTAATAAAATACGGATGAATGAATTCAGTGCTTTAGCAAATTTAGCTGAAAACTGTAGGTGTCTTTTCTTCAAGGTCTTTTAATAGGAGCTACTTTACCTCAGGAAACGTGGTTTGATAGCTTATTATTATTAAGTTCCTATTCTGTGGAAATGTGATATGAGTTTCACTATGAATGTTTGACACGATACCACTTGACCTGAAGATGGCCACTATATTTGCTGTTATATAAACTTAAACATAGCTGGTGTGACAATAACTGTTTAATCTCACCTTCCTAGATACTGAGGACTTTTTCAAAGATTGTAGCTATATCAGCTGCATCAGCAATATAAGCATCAGCTCCAGCAAAACCTAGATACTGTCTAACCTATTAATCATCGCAATAATGGAGATTCTATTATTTCACTAGTAAGCCTATTCCAGCAGTCCTTTACTATTACAGTTGTCTCCCAATATCTCATCTTTGCTGCAACTGAAACCCATTATTTTTACCCCATACATCACTTTGAAGAAGAAATGGATTATTCCTTTCCTGTGTTTAACAGTCTTTTACATAATTAAAACCTATCCTAATATCTCCATTCGGTTTTGTCTTGTCTCGTGTATTGTGTTTTCCAGACCTCTGACCACCACTGCTGATCTTTTCTACGCTGTATCCACTTAATTCCCATCTTTCCTGGGCTGTGATTAAAAACAAACAAACACACTGCTCATATGAGGGCTATGCCCATGATAATCAGAGCAGAGAACACGTTTAATAAAAGATATAATAACATTTGAAAAACATCTGGAATAACAAAGCAAGCAGAAAGATAAATTCTTTCCCTTGGGAAATGCCATGGCTTTATGATTTTAAAAGGATTCATTTAATCTCTTTCTAAAATGTTTATTTCCATTTAAGTGTTTAGGCATTGTGTACAGCCTATGTGATGACATATTCATTTTCAGTGGAATTTAGTATAATAAAGCCCTTAGTCTAGGGCCATGCACTAACATGTGGTGTGGGACAACCTGATGGAAAATATCTTTGCAAACAGAACCCAGGGGACCCTGGTGGGCCAAAGTTAGCTATGAGCCAGCGATGTGGCCTTATGGCAAAGAAGGTCGATGTCGTTCTGGGTTGCATTAGGAAGGGCATTGGCACCCATCAAAGCAGACGATCCTTCATCTCTGTTCAGCACTGGTGAGGCCACATCTGGAGAGCCAGATGTCAAGTGTGGGGCTCACCAGTGCAAGAGAAATATGGGTCCAGCATGGAAACTGGAGTGAGTACAGGGAAGGGCCATGATTAAGGGAAGAGACTGACATTGTCATACGAGGTGAGGGTGAGAGGGCAGGGACTGTTCAGCCTGGAGAAGAGATGATTCGTGCTGGGGGGTTCTGATCAATGTGCATAAACATCTAAAGGGAGGCTGTAAAGAAGAGAGCCAGGCTTTTTGTGGTGCTCTGTAACAGGACAAGGGGCAATAGTCACAGATTTAGATATAGGAATATCTGTTTAATTGTATATTACTCCACTTTTTATTGTAAGGGTGATCAAACCCTAAAATGGGTTGTTCAGAGAGGTAGGAGAGTCTCCATCCTTGGAGATATTCAAAGACGGTCTGGCCAACCCGTTCTCAGTGACCTGGCTTAAGTAGGAGGGTTGGATTAAGCATCTCTAGAGGTCCCTTCCAACCATTCGGCGATGCTGTGATTTTGTGAACCAGTGAGGTATCTATTAAGTCACTAATGAAAATAACAACAAATAACTATTTGTTAGGTCTTATTCTTCATCATCTCTATGTTTTGGCCCCAGTGCAGTTATAACACAAGCTGCCTATATTTGAATTAATGCCTAAGGTTACTTCAGCTGTAACGAGAGTGGTCATACAGCAAAAGCAGTGTTAGTTCTATACAGAAAGGTTGGCCTAGAAATGCAGAACGTTGCTCTGAGAGGCAACAGCCTCTTGGAAGCCTGTGTATTACTAGGTTGATCAGTTAATAGTTAATTGTCAACTTGCAGCTGCCAATATGTTCCTCCTGAGAGACCCTTTTGGAATTTAAAGTCCTATTTGATCTGTGACTGTGTGTGTGTGTCCACGTGTACAGGGGAATGGAATTTTCATTGAGTCTTTTTGTTGCACGAGCTAGCATGGCACTAAAGACAAGACGGTGCAATGGTCGAGCGTTTCTCTAATACTTGTGCTTCACTGGCCCTCAGTTTGTGTTTTACATTGCTATCAACCTACTTCATACAGTAAAACACATAATCAAAGCAAGAAGCTAAGATAAAAATGGAAAAAAAAAAAGGCAGAAGCTCCACGTTGTGGTTTTTTGCTTTTTTTTTTTCTTCTAACAAGCGTAGTCTTTGATCATTTCTCATTTGATCAAAGAGCGCTTTGATGCTCTTTGAAGAAGTACTGAATTATTGGAATAAAGGTATGAAATTTGATTCACAGTTTCATCCTAAGCAAATAAGCAAAAGCGATGGACTGGTAGCTTGAAGTGGACGTACAAATACATTGGGGAAAAAACATAAATAGAAAAAGAATATAATCTATTTAGAGTGAAAGCGAAAAGTGGGAAAGTAAACCAAATATATAGTTCATTTCTTCTAGAAAATGTGTCTCTAACTGCCAATCAAGCTGTGCCAAATACCTTCCTTTTGAAGGAAAATGTATACTTATGGATATCAAAGCACAAAATGTGTTGTGGATCCATGCCTGAACAGTATTTACCACAATTGGAATGATTCCAATATAAAAATATATAGAGGGACAGGAAAGGGAAGAAGAAAAGGCTAGGAAAAAGCAAGTATTATTTTAGTCTGCCATGTTTTTAGAGTTGCATAATAAGTGATTTTTTTTTTCTGTTTGATGACTGAACTGAATATTGGAGGAAATGCATTAGGTGAAGTCCACCTTTTTTTTTTTTTTTTAAGTCATCAAAATGAAGGTCTGTAAAGTCTGTAATTTTGGGCTAAGCTAATGGTTCCTGATCTAAATGAAGCACTTCATTTTTGGTGATGAAGCATAGCTAAGAAATCAAGGTAACTTTCAAAATCAAAACTTTCAAATGCTGTTTTTGCATTTTCTTTTTTTAATTATTATTATTTTCTTTCTTATCTGCTTTTGGTATCACAAATGACCTAGCTTTACAAAATGTCAGAAAATGCACCTAGAAAAGACTGGAAATTGCATAAAGTTTCAGAAGAAGATCATTGATTCCAGGTATTGAATAAATGTTTTAATCAATTTTTTTTTGTAGAGCAGTTATTTAATGAATACTTTGTCAAACTGCAAATATTTCATATATTAAATATATGGAAATATTAATTAAATAATGTAAAGATGTTTGAGGATCAATAATGGTTATTCCCAGCGTGGAAGCTTATCCAACCTAAAGGAACTTTCACTGTAACAACCTTTTAGTCCTCTATGATTTGATTGCAGTGATGTTAGTGGGTATCCTTGGCACTCACCGAGCAAAATGTTCTTACCACCAAAGAGATTTTAAAAGGCTTTTAAAAAGCATTATAGACAGGTAAGGGATTTCAATATATCCCAGGTGGTCTGTTGTAGGTGATAGGCATGTAAGGGTTAATTTTATTCTGACAGTAAATCTACAGAGGCATGGAGAGAGACAAATAGAATCTGTGATAAACAAGGAAAAAATCAGACCTAGATTAGGAAAGAAAGAAAAACAGACATATCATCTTTAAACATGCAAGGGACTTGAAACAAATTTGAGCTTGAGAGAAGAAGATGCTTTGAGGCAGGAGGAGAAAGTCCCCTCATATTTTAGAGGGGGGTGCTTAAGAATTTTATTTTCTTTGTCCTAGTAGCACATGAGAAATACAAGGACTCAAAATAGAAATGACAGTAAAGCTGATGCCACCTGCATGGCACAAAGCACATTATTAAAAACAATCTGAGGAAATGGCTGAGTATTTTCCAAGTTCTTCATGCCCCCTCCTCAGAAATTCCTGGAGTTTCTCTGGAGTGCTCGCTGGCCTCCTAATATTATTTTTAAAGACATTTTGAAGTATAAGGTAAATTCCAGAAAATTAGGAAAGTGTTGGGTTTTGCCTGCATTTGAAAATAAGTGGGATGGTGTCCCGTTGATTCAGTCTACATCTATGTAGGCACATTAGGGGTGTGATACACAAAGGCAAAGGGAAGCATTGAAGAACATGGACCACTGAAGATTTCAGAGTCGAGGAAAGCGGCACTCTGAAAGGAAAAAACAAAAAAAGGAACCATGCAGGACAGCAAAGGAGTGAAAATCAGTACGCAGGGTTGTGGCTAAAAGTATTGTCAAGAGTTGTTAAAAAATGTATAGAAATAAGAAGGCTGTTTTCTGTCTCTCTCAAGCATTGATGAAATCAAGAATGGAATTTTGCTGTTTGTTACTCATCCTTTAAATGGGTAGTCAATGATTAGCACAGGTAAAAGAACGATTACAGTTATTTAAGGGACAGAAAAAGTGCCTGTCATTGAGAAAGCTCGATCCAGTTGGAATGTCCTGTAGACTAAGGAATGCCAACTGCAGAGCTCATCCACCTGAAACTCAACCCCAAATGATTTTGAACTAAATTATTAAATTATGATGCATTCCCATGTGGATGCTCTTTTTCAGAGTTAAAATGGCTTCTTTTTATTTTAGTTGAGTTGTTTCTACCTTTCAAAGTAAGACAGGAACCTTTGTTCGTATTCACTGATAAAAAGTTTGTGTTTCTGCTCCTTCCTCCACGTTGCCCAAGGTTTTCATTGTCATGTTCTCTGTTTTGAATGTGTTTTCTCTTTGGTTTTGGCTCTGAACACAGCACGCTGGCTTCTTCACAGGCCTGACTTTCTGCTATCATAGGTTTTATCCTATTTTTCCTATTTTATATTTTCCTATATTGTCCTATTTATCCTATATATTTTTTTAAAAATGTTCCAAAGTGGGGGAACAAGTAAACTAACTGGAATATGTACTAAGTAGAACAGTGTTACTGGGGAACGTTAACATGGATTTGTAGCATGGAGGATATGCTTCGGTTTGATGCGAATCTCATTGGAGTTTATTACTTCAAATGATTCGGGTTAGTCTGTGGGTATATCTGCTCTATGCCAGATGTGTACGGATGCAGGAAAAACTTATCCTAGGTAGAGCACTTCCTGGTGCTGCAGGTGCAGATGAGAGACATCCTGGCCCAACAGCGTGTTCTGAAAGCCTGGAAACGTGAAGACTAAGTGTTCTCAAAACAAGCCACAATACTTACAAATATAAAAAAACAGTTTTATTCCCAAGTTTTGAGACTGACAGATGTTTTGATGGATTCACCCATGTATAAGTGATTTACTGTGGTATTTCAGTCACTCTTGCAAGACAATAAAACTAGCGTGCATATCCCCATATACATCTCCTGAATTGTTTTCTGCTACAGAAAATCTACATGAAAGAATGGTCTCCATATCTCCAGTTTCAATACAAATGTATTTTCTGTTTAGAAACCCATTACTTCTTCTATGAAACAGAAAATAAGTGTTTTGTTTTTCTGAAGCGAATCTTATAATGCCTCCAGCTTGCAGTCAGATCACTGCTCTTGCAGCTGTGTTTATACAAAGCAACACCTGTGCAATTGCTGTCATGATGAGCCTAGATATATTATATATATTTTTTTTCTTCTGATATATGTCTGCAAAATGTGCGCCCTGCCTGCTTCTCGGAGTTATCAAGGTGCCAAAATTCAAAGGCTTTGGTTTCTTATTACTGTCCGGTCCAATTTATCAAGCACACTGAAGTGACAAGAAACTTCTTGTTGTCCTTGAGCTAGCAAGAACTGGTCATCTGAAATTCAAAGCAAGGTGTATAGCTGGGTATTACAGTGTCGTGTGGTGGTTTTGAAGTGGTGATTTGCTTTGTAGGCTATATTTGCTCCATTTTGAAACAGAGAAATCACGTATTCAATAGCTAATAAACTGTCTAGGGCAAACACATTTATTTATAATTAAAGAAACTTGCATCTCCTGCAAGAAGAACATTAAGTACGACCTAGGGCATGAGCACACAAGAGCTTTCGAGCCTGGTATCCTGGCTTTAAAGGCTCAGCTGAGACACGTAATTGCTGGTGTGATTTTGCTGCTGTGCAAAATGAAATGGGCTCACAAAAAATGTCCTCTATGTACCAAGAGTCTATTTCAGATCTATAGAATTACCCTTTTTATTAAACAAAAGGTTGTAGCTTATCCTGTGCATATGGGTGTAAGGGAATTCTTATTCCTCTTTATTTATGGGCAGGATACCTCAGAGAGAGATTGCAGAGCATGAGATGATTGAGCCATGGTCTTTCCTTCCTCTCCTTTTTCCCCTCCCATACAGCTACACAGCGAATTAACACCTACAAACCAAGCTGAAATACTGAAGGTAGAAAAGTAATAAAGAGTGGTAACAAGTTTGGAAAAATTGCACATTAATTTTCCCTGGAGTAGAAAAAGAACTAGGTATATAACTGTGCCCTTGCTTAATTTTCCTCCTGTTCTGTTCCTATCATAATACAGCTCTTTGCTGTTCCTTGTTACTGACTGCCCGTGAACTTTCAATCTGACCCCATACTAGTGAATGTCAGTAACAGGGATTTATTGTTCATAACAGAGCCTACACTTCCAGCTGAAGTGTATTGCATGAGACCATAAAGCAATCTCGGTATAAATAAAAATAATTCAAACATTCTTAAGATGTGGATAATTTGAAGCTCAAAATGAGTATAAAATTGTCAGTATCCTTAGTAAAGAAAACACCCAGATGGGATCAGCATCCACACTCCATATGGCACTCGGTCCCTCCGCTCTACATCCCGCTGTGCTCACAATGTAATCCATATGGACATTACTTAATTGGTTTCTTATTCCTGCAACATTTATGCTCTCTGTTCATATCTTTCCATCAAACACCCACTTATTGTTGAAAGGATATATTATTATGGGAAGATTTCCTAGGTTGCTGGAAACGTGGAACATCTTAATTTTTTCATGTACTTGTTAGTGCTGTAGCTCAGTTCATTAAAGTAGGGGCAACGCATACTCATGTTGATCCAAGATATGTGATTTCAAAGAGCATAGGGGTGGGTGCTCATATGCATCCTCTAAACATATTTATATGTGTGCTTTCCTATTCCAGCAGAGTGCTCCTAGATGTGCAAGCAAAGGAACAGAGTGACAGGAACTTGGAAGAAGGCCATGGACATGCACCAAGTCACTCTGTGTGAGTTTATCTTGCACTGTAAGGAGCTTACGGGGAACTAGCTGGGTTGGCTAGCATGACAAATGCAAATTCATGGATGAGAGACCTCAGGGACAAAGCGAGGACAACTGTCACTCCACTGAGGTTTCCCTTTTCAAAGGTAAAATTGTTATTCCTATACACTGATGCTGAACGTGTGTGAGACGGGACGTGCCCAGGCTCAGAGTCGTTGCTTTCAGACCACGTGAATTGCCACCTATGAGGACCTATGCATAACTCTCCTCATTCAATATTGACACAGTGTGTGGCAGTGCTCCCAACCTCTTATCCTGCTTGTATTCCTAGGAAATTGGTACGGATCTCATGTACAATTCTAATAGGATATTGCTGGGCTGTGTGTAATGCTATATTCAGTTCTGATTGTCCTGTCTCTAAAAAGACTGAGCAGGGGGATACTGTGCTGTGTGAGGAAATACACTGTAAGATCGGGACAGGTTTTACAGATAAAAACTAAAAGAGATAAAAATGGAAAAAGAAAGGGAAAAGTTATGGAAATAATAATATGATATAAAGGGAAAAAGAGAAGAAAAAGGCCATTTTGGTTCACTGTTTTTATACAACACATGGGTATAGTTTAATAGGACAGAGGCAATACACTTAAAACTAAAGAAAATGCTCCACTTTGTCCATGTTGCAATGAACGTGTGGAACTCTGTCATAAAGTACTGGTACAGTGCATGGAGTTGTGGGATTGAAAAAACAAACTGATATCAACAATGAAATGCTTCAGAAATTTGTTACACCTGATACCTACATATATATAATTTATATTTATCTATCATAATGTATAAATTACACATTGCAGGAAATGAGGTAGCTGCTGGCCAAATAGGATTTATGATGAAACTTGCCCTGTTTTATATATGTATGTATACACATATATATGTGTGTGTGTGTGTGTGTTGCTATGTATTCCCTCCTCTGCTTTAAATCATTACAGAGGTTTCTAGCTTCTTTCTCTAACTCTGCATAGTAATAAGGATTACAGGGGAAGCCTTGGGACTGGTGACACGACGACTGCAAATGCATAAAATAGAGGCAAGCTGAAGGACAAAGGGAGAAAAGAGCATCTTGTTTAGTAGTCAGCATCTCTTGTAAACATAACTGTACCTTATACCAGGGAAAATATCTGTGATAAAGTGTGCCCTATCACATCCTTAAATTTTACTGCTGTCGTGACACCTGCTAAACTCAAACTGCTGATACTGTCTGGTTCAATGACAAACTGTGACTGTTCCTCTTTCTTGCTTTTCCCTTTTGATTCCCTTTCTCCCTGCCTCCAGTAGTAATTTAAACAGATTACCCATACAGTACATGTACATTTCTCACTGTATTTATTTGCTGGAATGTTATATTCATTCCTATAAATATACATATGTAGATCTGTTCTGTAGGCTCCAGATCTGCTTGTACATACAGTTCTGCATGGACCTTGGCTCTGTAAGAGTATCACCATTTATTTCTATTCTGTCACAGAATAGTCAAGGCTGGAAAGGACCTTTGGAGATCATCCATCCCAACCCTTGTGCTCAGATCAGAGTGTCTTTGGCAGGTCACCCAGGACCATACCTAGTCATTTTTTGCACATCCAAGGATAGAGACTCTACAACTTCTCTGCTCACCCTTTTCCAGCATTTCATGACCCTTCCAGTTAGAAAACAAAACAAAAAAACAAATAACAAACAAAAAAACCCTGTTCTCTCATGTTTAAATGGCTTTTCCCATATGTCATTTTGAGCCCACTGCCTCTTCTCCTGGTGGAAGGCTCCATCTTCCTTACTCCTGCCATCAGGTGTTTCCACACCACTAAGATCACCCCCAACTGCCCTCTTCTCCAGGCTGAAGGTCCCAACTCCCTCAGTCTCTCCTCATTGGACAGGTCCTTCCATCCCTTAATCATCTTTGTGGTCCTTCAGTGTACTTGCTCCAATATGTCCTTGTCTTCCATGCACGGGGCAGCCCAGCACCACTATCATTGACCAGGTCCTCCTGCTGCATGGGCCAGGTTCAGCTCACACACTTTGTTGGACTTAATTCCCAGGCCCTCGCTGGCCACCAGGGCACTGAGTCCATCAGCAGTTGCCTCTGTTGCATGCAATAACTCGCCACCAGACCAAATTTCTAGTCTGGTCTAGCATGTTCCTTGATATCCTCATTGCAGGTCTGCTGAGGTTGTGTCTCTGCCTTGATTACAGGGTCAGAATAATTCCGTGTTGCTAAACAGCAGGGAACAGGACTGCTTATTCAGGACTGATTAGACTCTGGAGAAGGAATGGGGTGACAGCAGGAACTGGTCCAAGTGATCTCAGGTATGGGCAGGATGCCAGACTTTCAGGAATTTGATCAAAAACAGGGAGCTAAATTGACCTATTCCACACAAAGGGAGGTATGACCTGGACAGAGAATAATCAAAGGCAGGAAAGCAAAGTCAAATATTCCTTTAAAAAAAAAAAAAAAAAAGAAGAAGAAGAAGAAGGAAATTTTGCATTATTTTCCTATATTCACTTTTTGGGATGTAGTGCCAAGGACTTTGCTTCCAAATGGCCAAAGGGTCCTTTAAAAATGGCGTTCTGTCCCAGGCAGCAGGGAGAATTTATACATGCTAATTAACAGCTATTGGTATTTTTATGAAAAAGGGGATGTCATTTGTGGCAGCAGCAGATTCTTCTGATCATTGTTCCCTACCCCTTGAATATTTGGATTTTTAGCAGCTGCATGATAAATAATATGTGAACATAATGAAGTTTAAATATCTGGATTATTCCCCAAACAGAACCTTTCAAAAATTGTTTATCGCTGAAGCATAGAGTTCTACTCTATTTTTTCCTAGCTGTATACATCCTCTATTGGTAACATGTAATACCAGTATATTCATAATATAGCAAATTCTCCTATACTTCATTATATTCTTATTTATTATTTAAAATGATAACTTTATTTTTCTGATAAAAATTGGTAGGTATGCTCACACCAGACTGGTGACGGATGCAGTGGCATGCACATCTGTTTGGAATCATTTATATAATTTGTACAAAAGTATGACAGGAGTCAACAATGAATCAGGCCCAAAGTCCCTGAGTAATATTTTTTTTTTTCAGCTACATTTGGACACCTTTATTCTGACTAATGCATTATGGCCCCAGCTGTCTTGGAAATAGATGGCAATTTAGACATTGACTTTAACCGAAGCACTGTTAGACCTTGGGTGCTTTAAATATTCTGGAAAACTTCACTGGACACCATGAACATTGTGGAAGAGTGGATGGTTTTATCAACATTTTTGCAGAGCGGACAGTGTATTGACTTTGCAGTAAAATCACTTGATGACAACAAGTCCAGTCTAGCAGTATTTGGTGCAGCACAGCTCTTGCCATTATAGTTTCTGACAGGTTCAGTATTTGTGCACCTGACAAAGTAATGAAAAGTGAGCCTTGAGATTTAGTTGTTCACCTGAGCACCGTGTATAACCGTGACCTAAAGATGACCCTCATAATGTAAGAAGGCACCAGTTTTATAGATTTTATGACCTCCGAGTTTGTTGACTTTATATCAAGCTTCACTGATTTCTTCTTTCTATTTTCTTGCTAGATTTTCACAGCAACAAAACTTTGACCTAATTACTTTGTTATTTAGAGGAAGGACTTCAGGGAACAGGAAGGATAAATAATACTGAAGCCCGTGAGTCCAGTATTCATGACAAATACTGAAAAATGATGAGGAACCATATCATATATTGTAAGCTTATTTTTTCCTATCTACGAAGTGCAGAATGGGAATATGTTCTCTAAATGATATAGTCTACTTGTGCTCTATATCTTCCCTGCAGAAATCTCAGTATAGTGTGAATTTTAGTATGCCACAAGTCCACACAGAGACACATAATTATGTATATAGACACTCAATGGCTTGAATTAATAGATCAAATTCCAATTCAAGGTGCTTTTTTAACAGCTGTATGTAGTTCTAATAGTTGATTTTCAGACTTTAAGAAAAGGCCTAAATGAATGTGGATTGATGTTTTTGCTGGATGCATGTTTCTACAAGTAGAGATTGATTTTTACCTCATTCTACAGCATTAAAGAGCATGGATATGTGTTTCTGTGATGAATGTTGGTTGGTGACTTTTTTTTTGTTTTCTGCATATATTACTTGCTATATATATATATATGTTCTGGAATCATAAAAGGTTTTTGAAGATGAAAGGAGGAAAATAGAGCAATTGCAATTGACAATTTCTGTGAAGATTTTAGAGAAAAATAAAATAATAAAATAGCTCAGTTGTGCTATAAGGGAGTGTGATTAGTTCTGGAAGTCACAAATAACAGCTTGGAAAAGATGAAGTGGGCAGAAGTGGCAATAATTAAATACAGAGAGTAATACTACTGAACCCGGTGACAATTCCAGAGTGCTCCTTCTCCACGAGGAGGATTCTACCAGGAGGAAGCAGCTTTTCCCACTAGCTGCTCTTCATCATTCCCAAATTGCGGGTGGAATTCCCGGTTCTTCCTCCCAGCTATTGAGGACATGGTGGTTGCTCCTTCTTTAAGACCTTCTGAGAGCCATTGGAGAAGTTGGAGAGCCTGGAAGAACTTTTCCACAGATATTGGGGCTAACAAAATCGAAGTGGAGCAATAATACTACTGTTCAATTGCTACATGTTCACTGAAGTGGAGTAAAAGCATAAAAGACCCAGGCACTATATAGTGGGCATTCTGTGTAACATTAAAACAGTTCGCATAGTTCATAGCATTTTTTTTAAAAAAAAAAAAGAGAAAAAAGCAATTCAGAGTTTGATGTGAAAATTTGGCAGCCCTTCAGATGTTTCTCAACAGTTTGAATTGTTCATTAGCAAGAAAAATAACAGTCTTTATCACATTTACATTCATCTTAGAAGTATATAATGAGGGGAACTAACAAGAAAACATATAAAAGCAGTCTGTATGGCAATGCAATAGCAATTAAGGAATATAATAAAATGAACACAATCACCTAGAATTATACTCTAATTAGAATGACTCGTTCTCGGAAAAAGAGATTTTGATCTAAGCTCTGGGTTACACAGACTGCTGTGCAGAGGAAAGGTAAACTTCATATATCTGTGTTTGCCAGAGTGGTCCTATTCATGGTGTGTCCATATATGATTTTCACTGGTTATCTGAACCCAAATGCGTAAGCTCCTAAATACATGATTTAATTAAGTATGGTGAGTGCTTGTCCCTTACATTGGCAATGCTCATTTTTTTTAATGTTATCATTTTAGCATTTTAAATAGGAATTTAGGCTGGTACCTGGCTTGCAGTGTGTAATAGCTGTAGGCAAGCACTAAATACAGTGATTTCCAGTCTCTTTGAGCAACAGAAGGCCCTGTGGCTGCCATCTCTTTAGCATGAAACAGAAGAAAACCCTCTAAATTAAACATTTAATAACCTTTAAGGCAAAAGTGTCTTTTGCCTTTCATCTTCTAAACAAAATCAACATATTTTACTGACAAATTTTCAGAAAACTTTGACCAGTTTTGTGTTGTTGAACTAATCACAGTCAAGCTTTAACCTTAGTGACTTCAGAGGCATGAGCTGGAATTGCTGTAGCATTGCACGACACGTAGTTCAGACCACTGCAGAGAAACCATTAAAATATATTTGTCTGTTGTGAAATTGGCAATGTACCACCATGTACCATAGGGACCTTTTCATATATTTTGGTCCTTGGAGTCCTACTTTTTTGTCCCAAATCTGGGAGGAAAATAAAAAAAAAAAAGAAAAGAGAAAAAATGGGCTAAGAGTCCTAAAAGAGTCATTCATGCTTTGGTTAGTACTGTTCAATATAATGTTTGCAGTTTTCTGAACCATCTGCCATCATTTCAGTACTGAAGTGTTTTGTTGCCTATGGAAGGAACTTTCAGTCTTTTTTATTTGATAGTTAACTAAAGTGTACTGTTTTCCTAACTTCTCTTTCATGGCCAATTAATTTCTCTTATAAACCTTATCCGTTTTGTAATGAGTAACCAATGTTACTCCATTAGACCAACTTTCTCTACCTGAAATTCCCCTTTCCCTAATCAGGTGGAGAAGTTGTGCTCTTTCTAACCCCCTCTTTATTCTTATTCCTATTCTTATTCCTATTCTTATTCCTATTCTTACTCTTATCCCACACTTGCCTTTTAAGGTTTCATTTAAGTAATTGTAAATCATAAAGGTGATTTCTACACTAGCTTTGCCAAGCATGAGGTTTTATTTCTCAGATTCATGTATCTCTTGAGCTGTGTAAAGTGAGATGGATTTTCTGTTTGAATCTTTGTTCAAAATATTTATCCAGGAATTGCCTGGTGCAGGAGCTGCATGACAAAAGGGATCAAAACATTAATGGGAATATCCTGTAATTCAAGGTGATTTACAAATTTACTACTACAGAGATAGGATCTGAATAAAGTGATTAGATACTATCCAGCAGTATCCAGTATGAATTTGGACAGACAAATTTCAATGGCCTAAAAGTGCCAAGGATTAGCCCAACTTCTTTCACATCAGAAAACATTTTCTATTGATATTGAGAGGATGAAATAAAGGCCAGAACTTATTGAAAATAGTGAAGTTTAGAAGGCCAGTGCTTCAGCTGTGGCATAATGAGAATCATTTTGTTAATTCAAATTTTTCTATCATTAAGGAATTGATACACCCTTATGTGTTCAATTTTCACATGAAAATTCAGGCAAGCGCTTCATGTTTACACAAATATTTAGGGAAGAGTTTTCCTACATGTGAATATGGTTACCAGAGTATGAATGAGCATATATATGCACAAATAAGTGTATTTGTGTTAAAATTTGTTGGCTAGCTCCCTTAGATATTAAAAATAATAAAAATAAAGAAAAAAATAAACTTTATGCATCTAAGAGTTAGGGCTTTGGAGGCAGAGAGAGATGAATTGTATTTCAGAACATAACAAATAAATATGCCATTGGCATGAACCGACGTGGTGAAATCAGGGGGGATCATTGTTTGTGATAACAACAAAGAATCACTGAAAAAGCTACTTCCTTCTCATAGAAACTGACAAATATTTTTGTTTGAGGAAAATAATCCTATTCTAAAACATTCCCTCAGGAGTCTAGAATTAAAAGCACAGTAAGTACATACCCTCAGCAGTAGAATGGTTGAGAAGTATCATCAATGATTTTCTTATAGTCACCACAGGACATGAAACCAACTCTTTATTCACTGTGGGGTTCCATACCAAAATCCACAGTTCAGTAATTAAATACTATTGAATTTCAATTAACTTACAATAGCTCTCGCTTGATTTTTGCCATTTGCAGAAGTATTGCCAACTCCAGCCATCATTGATTCCTTATTGGGGATCTGATGCATCCTTACATTTTATGGCCGTGCATCACTTGACAAGCATCTTGAGGTACTCAATATTTATCATTTTTCAGTAGGATACAGGAAAAATGTTCGTGTGGATCAGGAAGGTTATCACCAGCCTCGCAGCTGGGGTCTATCATCTCAGGACAAGCATCTTGAGGTACTCAATATTTTTCACTTTTCAGTAGGATTCAAGAAAAATGTTTGTGCGAATCAGGAAGGTTATCACCAGCCTCATAGCTGGGGTCTATCATCTCAATCCTGAGGCAATTTCATGGTCTGTGCAATTGATCCTAGCAAGTGACCACTGCTGCTTGCAATTCCAACAAACTCTGTTGACTTTGCACTGGAATGACCCTGGTCAACCTTCTATGGTGACTTAACTGAGGAGACAGGAGCCACCATGGTAAATAACATGGTGGCAGGATGGCGATGGCTTGAAGTCTCTCTCCATCACTCTTGTGGTCATGAGTCCTGTGTCACGAAGGCAACCTGCTCAGCTTCTAGCTTGCTGGAAGTCATTTTTTAGCAGGAACACTTGGGAGAACAGTTTGAACTTGCTGCTGTCAGGGACTTGGTTTTTATGGCTATCATTGCACTACCTTTTTGCACTCTTAGTTATTTTGCCACAATAAATATTGTAACAATGGGATAACATAATTTTATTTCGTGGTGTATATATATGGGAGTTTATACCTATAATTCCTTAAATATACTTAGTTTCTGTAAAACATTATGTTACACGCAGTATTAAGAAACTGTTTCCTCCTCTCTCTCTCTATCTCACTATTCTAGAACAAATAAATTAACTAAATAAAGGAAATAAAGACTTTAAAGTATAGCACTAGTGTTTATACCTATAATTCCTTAAATATACGTAGTTTCTGTAGAACACTGTGTGTTACACGTAGTATTAAGAAATTGTTTCCTCCTCTCTCTCTCTTTCTCTCTATCTCACTATTCTAGAATACGTAAATTAACTAAAGGAAATAAAGACCTTAAAGTATAACACTAGTAATGCATATAGCTGGGCTAGCATATAAACTAGGTAAAGCTCCTTAAAATGCAGCACACAAAAAAGATAAATTCTGTTTTTCCCTTAAAAAGACAGTCATATGAAACTCTGGTTCAAGGGTGAAACCCTCAATTAAAGACCTGTGCCTGATACTGAACTCAGTATTATCAAACCAAGGAAAAGGAGGCAAAAGGCAGACTAGAACGCTTGCTCTGACATTAATCTCCAAATACTATATCTGTAGAATCTGGATTGTAATTGCGATATTCAACTCTCCTGTCACAGCTAATGCAGCAGGAGAGTGATCACAATTAAAATACACATTTTAATAGTTACCACTGGCAGAATAATCTGAAATATGAGGCTCTTTTCCTATACTTCAGACAGGAGGTATCTATAGCAGTTGTTAACCTTATCATGGTTTCTAACAACTGTAATGAATGTAGATGCAGCAGTACAATTTTTCTCTACATTTCTCAGTTCATTTTTCTGTATCAATTCACTGCAAGGTTGAAAAATATCCCTCTTTGCATGAAAAAATAGAGCTGTTCAGCTGGGAAGGCACGTTCTTTTACTGTCTAAGCATGCATTTTCAGGTGAACTGATCTATATAGTTTTTACTTAAGTATTTAAGCTTAAAAATTCCATGTTACTTGCACTAAATTATTCAAGCTGAAGGTTTTTTGGAAGTGAATATTGGAATATCTTGTATGATTGTCATCACAGGCATGACATTCTCATGCTATATACAGTTGCCACCTGGCATCATGAAGGCTCCTGGTGCTGTGCTCCTGGCACAGAAATGCCCACCCTAAGGTGCAGAAGGAGGAGAATAATAAGACCTATAAATCCAAACCTTATTGACCTAAGGAAAACCATGGAGGCAGTTTTGCAAAGGCTGGGTGCTAGCTTACAAAAAGAGGTTGGTGATATGCAATAAGCTGGGTACATTAGGTATTTATGTTAATTATGCATCTGACTCTCCTCCCGAGGGTCTGGTTCAGTGCATGTTCCTTTTCTTAATCAGAACAGCAGCTGCTTTAACAATTTTAATGGTGTTCAGTGAACCTTTCCCAAATTCTAGGTGAGCTGCTGTGAAACATGGAGCTTTCTGTTCCATTGCACCTTCTGGTGCTGTTTCTTTAGGGTCTCTGCAGAATCAGTAGCTTTGGGGATCTGATGCTGCAATTTCCACTTGTCTATACACCCATTACGAGGGATCAGTTGTAATTTACTTTCCGTTTTCCTCAAAACCTTGATTTCAGTATTCTGTGCTTGAAAGAAATTAGAATAACCTTTCTGATAGCTGTAGTCTTTTAAAGTCCATGAAATGCCTTGGTAGAAATGACCTGTAGCTCCACTTTTTAAAGGATTTTATACTTCTGAATCCCTCTTATAAGATAAATTTTTGTGTCTTTATCCATTGTTCTTGCTACTCAATACAATTTGTTCTAGTGCCTGCTGTGGTTTTACTAAATGGAGAGTCTGCTTTCACCTCCTAAATACAATTTCAATGGTGATGTGATGTGCTGCGCTGTAAAGGTGATGTCCTCATGTTTAGGCCAGTTTATGTTAAGCCAGCCCAACCCCTGCAAGCTTCTGAATAATCATTTGACCATCTTAACATCTTTATTCATCAAACTGCTCAATCACTGGTATGTTAACTAAGCAAAACAGTGAAATAGATCATATCCCACAAAATAAATAATAATGTTTTACAGGAGATTTTGTTTCGTTTGCTCATATGACTGTAAATCTTCACCAGGCAAAATTTTCTGAAATTTCATAACTTGTAAATGCAGATTTAATGCACATTATGATATATTACCCTGTGCCTCCTAATTGCGTTACAAATGTACACTGACATTTTCATGTTATATCCTTCTTGGAATCCAGTCTGAGAAGTGTGAATAATAACAAAGCTGCTTTAGCCAGCATATGTTAGCATGTGCCTATTTTATATCACAGCTCAAGAATCTCCCTTTGTCTTCAGAATTAAATCTACTGGCAAATGCTTAGCATATTTATTGGCTTAGAAATTGCAACAAAGGTAATTGGTTTCATTTTCAGTTTTGATTTTCAAGTCAAATTCATATGGTTTTTCAGTAGGTACTATTTTTTGCACAAAGTTATTTCTGTTAGGGACTTTAGTGGCCTTTTCTCCCTAAGTCTTGGTTTCTTATGCAAAAGCTCACAGCCACATTTTCCGGTCCAATATTCACTTGGGTATCGGTATTTCATAATTAATTCACAAGTATTTGTTCAGGTAGAGATAGATTCGGGTCCTCCATCCCTGCTTTCAACTTCTGAAGATTCAGGCTCATTATAGATGCCCTTTTCATATCTGTGTGCTCTTACCTTCTTCATACGGAGCATCAATACCTTTGTCAGATTCTCTTTTGTACTCACAGTTCAGATTGCAAAATATGGCAAAATGGTCAAGTTTGTAGCATTTAAATGCAACTGTTGGATGTTTGGATCTGTGCATGCATGTGCTGGTATCACATTTTCTATCCACCAAAACTTCTTGCTATTCTGAGTTTCTTATTTTATTTTGTCTTTCCATTTTCCAATTTTGCCTTGTAATAATCAGATATTTGGCATAACTGCAGTTTGCTTTTCTCCTCACATCTTTTTGACACTTCCTTACTGCTTTTTGTAATACAGGTTTCTATCTTCTGGCTGTTTCTCCAGGAGCTTTACATCTTTGATTCCCATCAGTATTTGATCTTTTCTAGTGGATTCAGTCAGAATGCCATAATTACAAGGCTGACTTGCTAAGTGACTGTCAGTCAAACTTTCTTCAGAGCTAGACTGAAAGAAATTTTGTTCTTTGGGAGGTTCATATGCTGACAACGTCCTTCAAATTTTCACTTTTCTTAGGAATACAATATTTCTCCAGCGAAACAAAACAAAGCAAACTACCTCTTCAAGTCCAGCTACCTATGTGTAGATTAAAAGCTTTCTTGAATGTTTTTTGTGACCACAGCGTTGTACGAGAATTTTAGCTGCTTCTCGCTTTCAATAATATGCTTTCTCCGATATCATTTCTTTGAAACTTTGCTCTTTTTCAGCAGCTCACTTGGATATGATGCATCAAGAAGTTAAGATTGGAAGTCAGAGCCACTGTACATGTCTTTGATCATGTGGTCCAGATTTTCACTAGCTCTCTCCTGCTGGTAGAGACTGTTTTCTCTTGTTCAGCTTATTATGTATCTCATGAAGAGGCAATAGAGTTCTTGCTAGTTTTAGTTTCAGTTCACTATTATCAGATTAGAAATAGTTTCCATATTTTCCAAAAGTATGGGGGAGTGGAATAGAATTGACTTTCTGACAGTGCAGATATTAAGGATTGCCCCTCTAAGCAGACTTCGGTGTGTTTTTTTTTCATTTTGTTTGTTTGTTTTATTTTATTTTATTTTTTGGTATGTGGTGGTGGTGGTTTCGGCGTTATTTTATTTTATTTTATTTTTTTGGTATGTGGTGGCGGTGGTTTTGGCACTTTGTTTTATTTTGTTTTGTTTCATTTTTCTGCTCCATCTTGCCCCTTTTCTTCTTTGTGTGCTTTGAGACTGGAGTCTTCTTGTCAAGCTCATTTGTGTTGATATATACAGTAATGATAATGCCTTTCAATGCAGAATGATAGCAGTGCTGAGCATGAAAAGCATATTTGAAAAAAAAAAAAAGCCTGGAATTTGGGAACAGGATGTAGAGAAGACCAAAACAAGACTCTGTATTCGGATGTCTGTAATGTTGGAATGGATGGATTGATCCAGCTGCAACAAGCTGGTACAGTTATATATTTTGCTGAAAATGCTCCTTATTCATATTCGGAAAGGGTAAAGTCTGTGACAGTGGAAAGACACCATGTGCAATGTGAGCACCACTAAGGAGAATTTTGTTGTCTTTTATCAATTTCTTCAGTTCACTCCTCAAAATCCTGCTGTTCCTGATAAGGAACAGTCTGGTCTGCAGGTTTCCTGGGAGATTCCCAGCAGGCAAAGTCTGCTGTAATTTTCACTGCATCTGCTGCCCAGAGGTGCCACAGTGAGGGCCCTGAACAGGTTGTACTGGGCTTGCTCTTTTAATATGCCCTTTGTAGGCACAGATGGACAGCATACAGGGTTGATGCACCTTTTGGTAGGATGCAGTGTAGTTATTTTATTTTGTCAGCATGCCAGGGAGAAGAGGAATCCGTGCCCTTCTTCAGGTTAAAATTTAATTTGCCTGGCTTTGCATGGAAAGGACGGGCTCAGCGCAGACCCCAGGAATGTCACCCTTAGTGTGTCCCTTCCCTCGTGTCCAGCTGCACGGTACTGTCATCTGCACTAACTGGGGATCCCATACTTCAGAGGACTGGTCTTAATGAATAGCCAGCTTCACACTTTAGCAGTTTGCCATGAAGAAGGTCATTTCCATGACATAGGCTCATTCGCCTTGGTTATGGGTACTCAGATAAATCCATAGGCACCTTATTTTCCTTTGTACTTGTTACAGTGTAGCATACCACGATTGTGTGATATATTTTCTCATTTCTATTACGTATTGTGTTGTTGGTCCTTGATGGAGAAGACTGCATAGACGGTTCTGCCCTTCTGCCTCTATGACACTGTGTAATATCCAAAGTAGTATAGTGCCTGGCTAAATATGAAACTTTGAAGCTATCTAGCAAAAATTAAGCAGAAAGAGGAAGATATGCAGCTATTCCAGAAAAGAAGTAAAATGGTTCTTAGTTACTATTACTATATAAGATATTAACAAACTATTCTGCAAAAACAGCTGTTTGTAACAACAGCCGTTCTAAAAAGCTTCATAGCAACTCATTTATAGCTTCAGTCTTTTTACTGCAACATATGTTTTATCTTGGAGTATTCAAATTATTTCTTTTAGTTATATGGTTAGGTATTTAAACATTTTGCATCATGCATTGTTTCTGTGATAACACCTGAGTGGAGTGCTGTGAGGGTTTAAAAATGATCTGCAGCTTCTCTTAAGAGCTTGTGGAAGAACTGCTTGAAAAGGGGGAACTGAGAGAAAAACTAGGGCCTAACAGCAGTTTTGGCATTACAGGAGCTTCCTTGAGGTGATACACGGAAAGTCACCCACCTCCGAGGTACAACCACTCCTTCCTGAGCACGCGCCCTGGATTTTTGATTGACTCTACCTTTAAATGAATGCGAAAAACTTTTTCACCAATCAATAACAATATTAAGTATGACTCTAGTCACTCAAGCTCCACCTGAATGTAAGGTAAAAGGTGAACTAAGGAGGAAAGAAGCGAGAGGGAAGATTCCATCATAAATTTTGGATGAGTTGACAAGCTGATCCCCTGTTCCTCCCCTCCGGTCTGGACGCCGCCTGAGGAGAGTGGACACTGAGAGCCCTCTCCCATCTTCTGGGCTGAATGATGATTGCACATTTGTACATTAGAGCTAGCTAAAAATCCCACACTCTAGTAGAGAATTTCCTGTACTGACATCCCAAACCTGCTTTGTAAATGTTGCATGTGAATAAATCATGCTATTCTTGAATTCGACTACCTGTTTGGAAGGTGATCGGACCTACAGTTGTTGACAGACTGTTCATGAATGCGACACTGCCCGTGTCGGGCATAGAGCTAACACAATATTTAATATCTCCTGTGGCCTCCCTGGCCTTCAAAATGCAGCAGACCTAGATCTATTGCACTTGTATCTAGATGAAATCACCCTTGCCCGGATTTACAAAGCAATATATTTTTGCAACTAGCTGTTTTTAAACAACTGTATTGGTTTTTTTTTTTTAACTCCTCCTATTTAGGAATGAGAATCCACTTTTCTTTAAAGAATTCCAAGCGAGATCTATTGTAAGAAGATAATGAGGTCCACCCATCAGGATGTACCACTAGGATATGGTGAGTAAGACCCTCGCAACAACAAAAGGACATTGAGGCAATTTGCCTAGACTGCCTCCTTTCTGCATGCCCCTTAGTTCATGGTCTACAGCACAAACCCTGTTTTTCTCTTTTCTTGGTAGGATTTTATCTTTTTCAGAATCATCCTGACATGGCCAAGGTATGTCACGTATGGGCTCTTCAGGACATCTTTTGACTGGAGAAAATTACATTGACTACTAATGTATATTCTTTGGGTTGGTGTAGCTGGGTTTTGTTGTAGTCACAGAGCCAATTTCCTCATGTTTACTGCAGGCTAAGGGTGAATGCAAGTACAACAGTAGTGGATTAACAGATTTGTTCAGCCTTGTTCAGTCATAGGAATGTGATTACAGGCCTGGTGGATGTCCAGCTCAGCCAAGAGCATAATGCCTCTTGGCATGTATAGTAGCCAAACCTGAGGGGCCTCCATGGTGCCTTACAGCAAATCTGCACAGGTTTTCCAGCATTTTTTTAATGAATCATCCTTGTGAGAAAGTTCTTCAGGTCTGCATAAAATCAAACATATATGTTTAAGCATTGTACTTAGCTTGGGCTTCAGATGCCTTCAAGAACATGAGTGTTTGACTTCGTAGGATCATTCTGAGCCTCGTAAAATCAGTGACCACCTGAGAGCCTCTCAGGCTATAGATACAGGTGCCAAAAATGAAGTGGCAGCTTGTAGGCTTCGTGTCTGGCACTGGGTATACAGTTGCACTATATGACCAGCTGCAAAACTGCTCATATAGTTTTGCTGGGGCTAACCAGTTAAATCTTCTGCGAGGATACGCAAATAGATATTTGTGTCAAAAAAGATTAGAAAATACACCTTCTGTAATAAGCCCAACATGAAATACAAACAACTGGTACCTCTAGAGCATCCTGCGTGAGATGTTTGCTGGCAGGAAAAGCTGGAATCAAGCTCAGAAGGTGGAGGATGGCTGCTATTGGGTACATGTAGTATGAAGTGCTAATTGCAGATTGGCTGCTATGCATGTTCAGCTGTTTTCTTTCCCCCAGAGAAATCAGGATTTAAGGAAACATGTAAATTTCAGAGAGTAATAGCTGAAAAAAAAAAAACACATAAAGTTTTTCATTACCAAGGTCTCTCTGATTTTCTATATGACTTAATAGGAATGCCAAAATCACGAAAGCAAAATGTAAGCTGGGTTACTTGCTCAGAATTAAGCAATGACATTTTGCCTTCTTAGTGAAAGGGCTTATTGTGAAAGGGCTTATTGTGTTTGCGTTCAGAAATATGTTTCTGAAACATTCTGTAGTCAGAGCCTATTCTGTAGTCATGCAAAAGAACACGTAATGTCATCTCAGCTAAAGCATTTATTAAACTATTAGTACATAAAAGTAAAGAAACAATAAAATTCATGTAAAGGAGCTTTATTAAATATATATAAATATATATGTATTTAAAGGAGAGCCAGGAGGATATATGCAAAACAGAAAAAAAGCAAGTATATGATAACTTGTTGGAAACAGCATCATGTAGCCTGAAAGCATCTCTTCCTGTGTATGAACATCTCTGGAAAGTCAGAAAACATTTTCTTCTACCTGTGAGTGATAAGGCAAATGTTATATGCAAAAATTTTATTCCCTTCTATATGCTAATGTAGTACCATTGTATATAAAGCAGATAAATGTGTCTTTCTATTACTTCTTATGGGCTTAGAGGAGAACTTGGGGCTTAGTCTAAGTCAAACTTGCAGGTTACCTAACTTTCATGTTTAAAATAAATTTAGGCGTAACTTCAGGAAAGCTGTTCATACCACCTACCTCTACCATCCTTTATGACTCTTCTGGGGAAATGCCTAAAATTTAGAATTGTCTCCATTTCAGGATGCCCGATTCTTGAAGTGCCCGTGAATGGGTATTTCGGCACACTTTAGAGTTTGACCAGCAGACACTTAGGTCACACCTGATATCCATAACAGGACAGAGCTGTGGCTCCTGAATTGTCAAAGTCCTCAGAGAGATTCAGTCATCAGGGATCCTCAGGCTGGGCACTTCAGTGAGCAAGCACAGGTGGAGATGCCAACGGTTGTAACGTGCAAAAGAGAATAAGTTACAGTTAAAAAGCAGCTTAGAAGTTAGAGCATACCACTGGGAAGCATAACTTAGATTTTAGGGCTCCTCAGAGCCTGCAGCCTCCTCTGTCTGCTCCTAAGAATGTTGTAATCACTGAGTTGCTGTAAGATGTTCTTCATTTCCACTGTTGAACCGGCCCCATCTAGAAGCAAGAAGTAGATTCTTAAAGCAGGAGAGCTGTGCTCTCATCTCCCTGGTTGTTGCAAGTTCTGCAGCTGCATTGCTGCATTTCAGAACTTCCCCTGCTGCATGCAGAAAGTGCATGAAGCACAGAAAGTGCAGCTTGTGCAGAAGACCTGTGGCCTCGTCTAAGCAGCTGGTGCATCGGTGCATCCCACCATCCCTCATACTCTGCATACACTGTTCCCAGAAATGACACAGTTCTATTCATTTAGCCTGAAATGTTCAAAGGTTTATCAAGAAATTACAGTGCGATTCAATTAATTCAATGGACAGTACTATAAATCTCATCTTAAAGTGCTAATCCTATCTAATTTGCTATTCTAAAAGGATGAGACCCATGTTATCAATATCCAAACCATTGAACTGTTAACACAGCACTTAATGCTAGCTGTACCTTAAATGATCATCTACTGTATGCATCAGGGCAACTTGATTAAGTCCAGTGTTAAAAGGCTAAATAAGGCTAAAGGGTTTTAACTAGTGAAGGGCAGTTAAGATTCTATTTCAGTTTAGGCTTAAATATATCAATATCAGACTGCTCACATTTAAGCCCTGATCTTATGAACACTTGCACTTAATTATGGAGCTTATATTTAAATGCATATTAAAGTGTGATTTTTTTTTCTTTTTTAGGAAAGGTACTTTGGGTGAGATTTGTTACTGCATTAACCTACTGGAGACTGATGGTTGCTGCTTTTAAGCTTGTCTTTATTACATATGTAAGTTTTGACCTTTCTGAAATGTTAGTAAATGTGATAGCTACTCTTCAGTCTAGTAACATAGTAGAAGCAAATGAAGCTAACAGGTAACACCAGAAGTGTCTGCCAAGACTTCGGGTCTATTTTCAGACTTTCTACCCAAAGTACCTATCTTAAGATTTTTGACCATAATAAATATATGGCTTGGCAGAGTAATGTAATGCTAATATGCCAATAATGGCTGCTATTACAATATTAGATGGCTTGTATGGCATCCATCATAACGAGTAGGTCCGCTCTTATTTCTTTAAAGTTTGTTATATCAGAAAGTTTTTTAGATCATCAGACATGATCCTTAGTCATTATTGTTTCTAGCTGCTATATTATTGGAAATAATATTGGAATTCAAATTGGCTCGTGTCTATAAAGTTAGTGGTTTACCTATAACATAGCTAGACGCTTACTTTTTAGAATTACTAAGATGTATGTTTCAAATCTAAGTGTTTCATGAATTTTCTTTAGCAAAAGAGCTCAAATTATAAAGAAGAATACTGTCATAACACCTCTCTGTTCAGGTCGTTCTCCTGAATAATATTATTTTCATAACATTTCTTGTAAAACCAAGAAAATATGAAAGCTGTCATCACTGGAACAGACTATGTTCTATTCAGACTATTACCTTGCCTATAAAAGTTGCTTCTGTTTTTTACTCTAAGTTATTTATTTCAGTAGCCTGCCAGAAGGCTACAACTGAATGTCCATGGCTAACGCCCAGATGGTGGATTTCAAGGATTATCTCATGTTGCTCGTTGATTTTCTATTAACAGATTGGCAACTGACTTGGATGATTAATTAAGAAATGTAGAATTTTTCCCAGTTTTCAGGATGCCTGGGGAAGGAGAAAAGTTGTAAGAGGGGAGATAAATTGTATATATGTGTTGGCCTGATGGTTGAAGCGAAGCTTTAAGTTTAGCAGTTAGCCAGCATTACATGGCAGGAAAATGCCCCTGTCACAGCGACAGAGGACCCTCCGCAGCAGTGCTGATCTGAATCATGCTTAAGGTTGGCAGGGACCTCTCAAGGTCATCTAGTCCAACCCCCTGCACACGCAGGGTCACCTAGAGCACGTGGCACAGGACTGTGTCCAAGCGGGTTTGAAGATCTCCAGAGAAGGAGACTCCACAACCTCTCTGGGCAGCCTGTTCCAGGGCTCTGGCACCCTCACTGGGAAGAAATTTTTCCTTAAGTTCCTGTGGAACTTTTGGTGTTTTGGTGTTGAAAATCAGACTCCCTGTGGCACCATCATGGGCTTGATGTGTGGAAAGGGGAGTGTTTTGGTGGCGGCTCCAGGGGGG
>NW_010585412.1:0-13466 GCF_000705375.1 Tinamus guttatus | reverse complement strand
TTGATCAGAAGCGAAGTGCCGTAACTTGGGTAACTTCCATGTGCAAAGGACAGCTGGGTTTCTCTGATGTCTAAAAGCACCCTAGTGCCACCAGGCCCATTGCCTTTACCAGGGACTCAATTTTAAACAGGCATCCAGAAATTCTAGCGATTCCAAGCTATGGCTGGTTTGAAGAATTTTGGCCTAAATTACCAGGATGCATCATGAGAAGGCAGTTGGGGTTAGGAAGCTGTTATCTGGCATTTATAAATCCCAACATGAAAAAAAGATATAATGCCTGTGGGGGAAACCATAAATGGTAAGCTGAAAGAAGATTAAAAGTGACTAAGTCATAAAGTCGGTAAGCTAGGAAAAAGAGAAAAGATAAAGCAATAGCTAACTCAATTTGATGCTACAGCTGAAAGTCTGCATTTAAGGAGAAGCCCCTCCTGTTGCTTTTATATGGGTTCTTTCTTCCCACCAGGTGATGAGCAGGGGATGAACGTCTTCTTAGGGAGCTTAGGTTATGGGCATAATAAACGTTCAAAGCAACATTTCCACAATACATGCAAATGACAAATATAAGAGTACATGCCTAAAGAATAATTTATAACCCCGGCATCCATCCGAACAACGTAGCAGCAGCAGCAGCTCATTATGCATGGGGGCAACCCCAAGTCTGACAGCTTTCCGCTACTGTTTTCAGCAAAAGAGATGTTATCTTGGTATTTCCTAATAAATGCTTTCAATGTTACTCCTGCTGGCAAGCTGTCAGGTGGATCATATCATTTCCATGCATTTCTCTTTCCAAAGAAAGAGGAAAACTGCTAAAAATACACTGATATGGTAGTGTTAGTTTTCGAGCAACAACACTCTGAATCTTTTAATGATCATGTCTCTAATATCCTGCGAATTTTTTCCTGCTCAATTTCCTTCTCCTGTTAAAGGAAGAGCCTGGCAACACTGAAATGTTGAGGCTGCTTCGTGACAATAGCAATTGTATCATTTTGTTTTACTGCGTGGTGAGCAGTGACAATGTTTTTAGAGGTCTGAATCCATCCAGAAGCTATGGAAAGCGGTGCAAAATTCCTGGGAGAGCGGCAACGTGCCCATTCAATTCCTGCATAGGCAACAGTTGTCGTGACTCTCCATGATGACTTTTAAATTAAAATGAAACTGTGCATTTCAGATAGGAAAGATATTTCAGGAAACACAAATACTGACTGATCAGTACTAAATGACTGGTTTTTAGATCTGATGATTATTCTGTCGTACAGGCAGTGTATAATCCCAGGCACAGTTGTGGAGGCATTAGGAAAGGCATTAAGATAATTTGTCCCAGAGGCTCCCAGGCTCATGGTAGCTTACCACGGTGTAAAACCAAATAAAAAAACCACCTAATTTATCCTGGGTTTAAATTGTAAAAATGAAATCGTACTGGAAACCTGCTGCATGTTTGAAACAACAAAAACATGTAGCTAAAGGAAAAGAAAAACTGGGACATGTTGTAAAACGATGCCCAGAACTGTTTAATTTTCAACTCAAGCACCTGAAGGATCATGTTTGTATTTTCATATGCAGCTTTAGTCCTAAGTGAGACAGCAGCCTGTGATAAATATACTGTATATTTTGCAGTTGAAGATCATGTCCTAATGCATAAGCACAATGACAAAGGCATAACAATTGCCCCAGGAAGGTAAATTGGTCATTTCCCAACATTTGAGCTTTCTCACCTAAATGACCTTCATTTAAGCTAAGTTTATAACATTTGTGTGAAGATTATGTCATTTATTAAGACTTTGGTAAAAACAGCTGAAAAGCTACGAATATGATTTTCCCAATGTAACTAACCTGGTACTAAATATGTAGCAAAACTGTGGAACTGCATTAAATTTGCAAGTTCTTAGCATCTGCAGGTGGAAGAGAGTGGGGCTCCTTTGTGGATGTGCTACTGTTTTTGTGTTCGTATTTACCATCTAGGTTAAGTGGTCAGGATTAGTGGCTGCATTTGCAGGAATACCTGCACAGCAGGAAACTGTAGAAGGATATAATGGAGCTGAGGGTACGAAGGCTTTGGTATCCGTCTCAAGGTGCTTTCCCTTCTCAAAGCATAAAAGATTTCTGCAAGCAGTAAATAAGTGGGTATATTAGACTTCAAAAAAGCTCGTTTCCTTTGCTAAATGAAGTTTGGCTTTTTGGAATTTCAGTGCATTCAACCATTTTTTTTTTTTTTCCTGAATGAAAAAATAACAAGTAAACTTTTTTTAAAAAATAGGAGGTATAAAATGATACAATCCTGACCTTCTGATCCATGTCATCTGTGCTTTACATTTACCTTTGCATTATTCCATGCTGTTTTGGTCTTGATTCTGATATATCTTTTTTTTTTTCTGGATTTAGTGTCCCAGAAGAGCTAATCATTGCTGGTGATGAGTTCTGGGCAACAGCTGAGCAACAGAGACATTTTTTCCATTTCTTCCCCAGTGGAGATGATCCTATGTGAGGGTCTGGATGGTTGGGCAGGACAAAAAGCAGTCTCTGCCATCTCGGCAGTCTTCACCTGCCTGGGCAATACTATAGACTTCCCTGATAAAATAATGGAAATAATGTGAAAGCTCTGTGAAAACGGGCATGGAATTGTTTAAGAGTCAACCTTCAGTTCTAACCTGTGCTTTCCAACAGTGATTCACATCAAAAAATGATTTATTGTGGTTTAATCATCCAGCATGTACTTTGTAACCATTGCGAATCCAAAAACCTTCCTCTCATACTTTGGGGCCCTAGGAGAAAACTCAACAGTTCTTGTCAATCAATAGTAGAATAGTGTAGCTTGGAAAGGATTTCTGTGCAGTTTGGAAAATATGCTGTATTATTGATGGCGTGAACCTACCAGAAAATTGCAGGCACATGCCAGTTCATAAAAATCATCCGTGTGTGCTGACATTTTATACTATAATCTGACAAAAAGAAAGGAGCATTTCCTCAATTGATGATATGTGTCCATAGCTAACGGTACATGCAATTCACTCTACTGATGACCTGAATCTAATCTTATATTTTGACTTTAAGCTACAAAGCATCTAATATATTTTTTTAATTAGATATAGTTTTTTGATTATTAGACCTTTTATCTTTAAAATGTATAGAACTAAAAGAGATGTTTTCCATAAAATAACTGTGTGGTGCTCTAGAGTTGTAACTCAGGCTTCTATGTCCTATGGAATTCCTTTTTCATCCAATATACAGGCACTGCTGTTATTAATTCAGGCCCTCATTTGTCCCCAAGCATCTTGGTTAATCTAGGCTCTGCCCTTGCTGAAAAACTGAAAATTTTTGTCCCAGAATCTTATCTTTGAAGGAAAGACAAAACCACCCTCAACCAAAAATCTCTTTTGTGCTCATTCTGAAATAAAAATAATTTTGAAGATGGGACTTGCAGATGAACCAATCTCAAGGTCTGAAATCTGTACAGAGAGGTCAGCATGTTGTGGCTAAGGACGTACATCATTGCCTTCAGCTTTTTAGCTTTGTAACTTAAGGCTATAGTCTAATAGTTCCTTTAGTTAATTATTCCTGTTAGCTCTCTCAATTTTTCTCTGAACAATGACTTTAACTCTAGAAAGTAATCAATAACCACTCTAAAATTCCTTCCAAATGTCTTCAACTAGAGGATTTGATATAATTTTGCATAATTTCATATAAAAGTGTAAAAGATTCATAACGGATTGTTCTACCCTGTATATTTCATTTTCCTTCAACTGCTCAAACTCACATGCAGCCATACCTGCACAGGGATGATATTGCTGCTTGTCTGAGCGTGACATTCACCAGGCATAATAGCTCACATCATATAGTGCGATGTTATCACATCCATAATAAGGTCGCTGGATTTTATTAAAAGAAAAAAAAAAAGATATATCAGAATATAATGATGTGATAGGGGATATGCATGTTTCTTTTTACATGGTAAGACAAAATCTCACTTCATATGCAGAATAAAACAGCATTCCAATGTCTTTTTGGCCAGAGATTTAAATTCTGGAGAGTTTTCGGCCAACGTAGAGCAATCCTGGCTCTGCTTCCCAGAGCAGAGTAGGCTGATTCCCAGCCCACTGGGTGCATAGCTAAAGGAACTCAGCTACAGCTGCATTTACTTAGACATAGTAGCTATTCCTTGAAGTATGTTCTTTTTTGCAGGCTTTTTAGGCAGGAATCAGGATCATAGAAACTTTTCCTTCTCATGCTGACAATACTCTGGTAGATCACCATCAACTGTCATACCTTCTCTGTGCTTTTGTTCCAGGAAAAGAAGAAGACATGATAGCCGGAAGGCTTTCTGGGGAAGCTCATAAAGTTTTGGCTTTGCTGGGAGACACGTTGAAGAAATGGTGGATCTGAATCTCTCCAGACTTCTAATCCTGTGAGATTAGATTTACCATGGTGGTAAATCTGACTAGGGCATTTTGGACTTAATCCCTGATTTGGTAATTTTGTACTTCATCGTCTACTAAAAGCTCCTAGCAAACATTCTTCAACTGGCCTGCGAACTGAAAACAAGTGTGATTAATAACACCTATTTCTCTCAATATTCCTGTTTACGTGGCTTTGTGGTAAGCCTAGAACTTCCAAAATAGTGGATGTTATTCCTGCCAACGACTCCTACATTTGCATTGATTAAAATCACCATGCTTTCATTTGCTCCTCTGGATTTCTCATGGCATAAAGAGCACAAATTCTTACACAGTGATATTTATATGTGAGGGGTTGGATCGAACTGTTGGTTCCTGACCAAGGCTGGAGAGACTCTCCCCTGTAGCAGGTCCATAGGGTGGGATGTCCCAGGCACTCCTCAACAGAAGCTTCTTTTGGAGAAGAGGTTGAGAGACCAATGCACAGCTGTTCATTCTGTTATCCAGACCAGGCCTATCATTTTCTTCTCCTTTCCAGCTCTCCTCTCTCTTGTTGAAGATAAGGTAATCCTTTCTGGGATTCCAGTCACCCTGAAAATATATTTTTTTTTAAAAAAAAAGAGCTTTTTTTTTTGTTAATGTGCTAAATGAAGCTACAGAGAGGCCAGCCGAGAGTTCCTATGCTTGGATGCTAAACAGACCCTTCCTAATGTGTTGAGGAGCAACAGGAGCTCAATGAGCTGATAATTCTGCAAGCGTTTTTACCACTGCACCAAGATGTGGTTGCTATGGAGAGAAGCTGGCTGCTAAAGTGACCAGAAAGTAATGTTTATTTCTTCCTGCTTTTATTTTCTTGAAGGACCTTATGTTTTGCAGTTGTTGAAATTAAAATACTCTGCTTTCATTAGAGAAAGAAAAATAGCCCAAAACACCATGAATTCCACTTGAATAAAGAGAGGAGGAAGTAATAATGCTTGCCATGCTGAAAACCTTTGCAGAAAACTGCTCATTCTTTGTAATTTCCACTAAAACTGCATAAAAAGCAGGTGTCTTGTTCTGCACTGTCTCCTAATTCCTCTACCTTTCCTGCTGCCCGTCTGATATGATCATTGCCTAAAGGTAAAATTATTCTCCCTTTCATCTGCTGATGTGTTGGAGCTCCTTTTCTCTCAGTACTATTAACTTAATTACTTACATCCAGCCTCCTATTGATTGCTGTCAGGAGGCAGTTTCTGATGTTTTTTTCAGAGGTAATGTTTTGCTCTGAGTGTATTATCCGAAATATGATGACTATGAGGCAGCGATGCGCTGTTCTCTGTTACATGCAGGGAAAGTGACCTCACTTTTTGCTACAATATGTAGACTTTTGGAGTCAAGTGGCTTGGAGATATAGAGAAAAAAAATGCTGCCTGGAATTCCGAGTCAGTCCTCTGTTAGCTTTTATTTTTCTGTTGAAATTTCTGTTTCATAGAGATAAGTAATAGTAGGATTTTCAGTTAATGAATGTGCATTTTTTGTATAATACTAGTACTTAATATTTAACATGTGCCTGGTATGCATAGAAAATTCTATTTTAAAGCTTCTGCTTAGAAGTGACTATTTATTTGTATATGATCATTAAAAAGCAATCCTCTAATACCATGGACTGAATTCGGTAGAAAATCTACAGATTTCTGATCCTTTCAGTTTTCAGAAGATCCACTTCAGGACAGGATAAGTCAGTTCCCCTTTCCTGCTTGCTTTTTTCCTTCCATGAAGGAAATCAAATCTAGAAAACAGAAAGCATTAAAAATAATATCCTCTACAGCCCAGGGTAAATACCTGAATTTTCCAGGAGTGTTCCACTAACAGATTCTGTTTTCCAATGACATTTTCAAAGATAAACAAACTACATAATCACGTATAACTAAGGATTTATTTAGAATCATGGAATCATCATTAGTTACTCAGAGATACAGCATGCCAGAGAAGAAATATAACAGCTATAAATATGGTGGTAGAACAGACCAGCTATTTCTTATTCACTCCACAGTGATTTGATATTAGTTATTCAGTAGATTATTAATCTACTGAATCTATTAATATAATCTAATAAACTATTCAGTAGATTATTAATCTATTGAATTTTGACAATAGAATTTTTTCCCCTAGACATTATGGACTAGCCAACAAAGAGCAAATTACTTGCAACAAGTTGCAGTGTCCTTCCTGGTTCACTGCTGGAGCTACAAAACTGAAAATCTTGCTCTTTGGTGCTCTGTTTTCTGCAGTGATTATTAAAGAGTTGGTTTTTTGTTTGTTTTCTTGTTTTTTTTTTTTTGTACCTTATAAAAGATACACTGCTGTATTGATTTGCCTGTTGTGTTTTAAACAATGCAGCCGCATCTTAATCATCTGAGCTGTGTGTGACTAAGTCTATTTTACCTAAAAAATCTTATCTAAAAAATTCTACATCTTTACTGTGTAGAATGCATTGTCAGTTTCCATAATGGAGGTATACATGCATATATTTGTGTATATATATATATATATATACACGTATTTGTAAAAGTATATGAGTTTTATATGCAGATGCTTTATTCTGCAACAAATGACTGGAAAAAAATCTTGCTTTTTCTATGTCCCCTTAACATAAAAAGAATAAAACATAAAAGAATAAAATATAACTATTCCACAAACACAGCATAATCATTTGTATCTGCCTTCACTTCATATAACCCTAATTACCTATCTTTTTTCATGTTTTATTTTTGATGTTTTTTTTTCTCTCTCTTTTCCATCATTAAGTGTTTTTTGAAAATCTCTTCATGATGCAAAGGCAAATGAATACTTGATCTTGACATCTTTAAACAAGGTACTTGAAGGGATTAATGAAATGTATTTAATCCCTTTCATGACTTCATTATAAGTAAGTAAGTGCAATAAAAGCAAAGATAGTCTTCCAAATATTTCTAGACAACTCCTTCATTTTAGGTCGGTTTCGTATTCTCTAAATTCCTGTTTTTAAAACCTAAGCAGAAGGTTAAAATATGTGTATGTATGTATACGCAGTATTTATGTATGGCAGAAATATGGAGAAGATATGTTATCATGGTATAAATATGATTAAAAATATGCCACTATCCTTTCCTACTATTCATATGTGGAGTTATAATTCACAGCTACCGGCACCTTTTACTCTTTATTTTTAGTATCTTATTTTCACAACGTTTTGGAAGGATTATTGCTGTTCTGCCTTTGTGACTTGAATATTGTAGGAAAGGAGGAAGAGAGGTCATGAATCTTATGGACTGGCCCAGCAACCTTTCATTTACCTCATTTCTGGTGCTCTGCAATGTAAGACTAGCAGAATAGGACTGCAGCTCTGCACAGAGCTCCTCTAGAGACCTCTGTCCAAGGTTACCCAGAGAGGTTGTGGAGTCTCCTTCTCTGGAGATCTTCAAACCCGCTTGGACGCAGTCCTGTGCCACGTGCTCTAGGTGACCCTGCGTGTGCAGGGGGTTGGACTAGATGACCTCGAGAGGTCCCTGCCAACCTTAACCATTCTATGATCCTACGATTTCTTCTTCCTCACCTCGCACTGGAAAGAGATAGGATGTGCATTCCCAGCTATAGAGGAAATCATCTTTTCTTCCGATTCTCATGAGATATAGCAGGGAGCGATTGGAAGAAGCTGGTAGAGAGGCCGAAGGACAAAATTTAGTACTTCTGTTTTCCATCTAATTAATACCATTTGGTAAGCTGTCATTCTGACCTTCTGGGGGAGAAGTCACTGGAAATATTTTCAGTGTCTTCTGTGATCTTTGCAGTTCCCTGAGGGAAACCCTGGGGAACAATTATCATAGACCCTCAGCTCCAGATCTTTCCCTTATTCTTTCCCTTTGGATATTGTGAAGGACGTTATCCCTATGAACTCACACCAGGGTGGTTTTTTTTGGCTCCTTTATGCAATATAGCTGAGATATCATCTCTTGTTTGCTAATTTTGGTTACCTCCTCTTTCTTTGTGCTTAATTACATCTAGTTGCCCATCCATGCTAGTAAAGTCTTAAATTATCCTTGAAGAAATACATTCAGGATGCTGAAGAATCCACAGTCCTGCAGTTTCTTAGGAGATTCTATGTTTGCATAACTGTAATTCACCTGTTTGTTAGAATATCACAGTGCTGGACCAGAACTCAAACTGCATTTTTGGATATTATGTCTTAAAGTAGCAAGAAGGATGATGAAAATAGTCAGATTTGCAAACTGAAGAAGGATATTAGTTCCACTGGTTGATGGTTTTCTGCTCATCTTACTACTACTCTGACAGGCTTTTCTTTTCTGAACACTCATAAGGATGTTTCTGTTAATTCCTATTAATGTAATATAAGGCCTAGATTTTGAGTCAATGGCAGATGCTCGTTTTTAGATCAGAATTTTATTTCCAAATAGATACCTTGCTCTCTCACTGGGATTGAAAAAAACTCATTGCTCTAGAGGTTGTGGTTCCTTTTTTTTTCCTACAATCCTAATTTGCTAAATATATTTTCTTTCTTTTTTTTTCTTTACTATTCCCAATTATTTAACATTTTAAAGCCGAGAAGTCTGAAATGAATCGCTCATTGCAAGAATATGTTTGGCTTGTGTTCTCTGCTTTAAGAGTAATTGTATTCCCACCTTCTAGTTTACTGCCTTCTTTATGTGTCCTACATTCAAAATAAGAAGACTGAAAGCAAACAAGACTGCTTTTCCTATAACACAAGTGATTGCTTTACTTTCAAGGTCTAACATTTCTTTGAAAGCCCTTTAATGATTATGATTATTTAAAAGATCCTTGAAAAAACCAACCAAAGCTACAGTTCCCTGTGGTTCCTGTATGAAATCTACAGGTGTTGATCCAGTTGTTGAACAGTGAGGTTAGAAAAACCAGTTTCTTCTTTGTGCCTTGCTCATGTTTATACCAGTGGAATCCTGTCACAAGGGACTAGAGATGATGCGTCAAGTCTATAGGCAGATGTCTATACATACAGGTATACAGAATGTGCATGGAAACGATTCCCCCAAGTGCATCACAGTCTGCTACACAGCCAAGACATGAAAAGAGCTTTCCTTCATTACTAAGTCAAATCACATTTGCACCAGAATATTATGAAAACTTATTCCTGATGATCAATTTTCTAACCCAGCTATCCTGCCCCAGCTTGGGGCTTTTATATAATCGATCTACTTTTGTTTTTTCAACGATTGTTTTTGTATCAGGCAAATATCATTTCAAAAAAAAAAATCAAAAGCTTTTGCTCTTTCCTTTTCTTTGTGTGAGGTAGATACAAACTGTGTTTCCAGATGAAAATGAGCATTTAATAATTTTTCTATGTGTTATCTTCAATGTGTTTCTCAAGCTATCTCCACATTTGCTTTTTCAGAATACAATTTCCAGTTTGAGAAAGAGGAGAAAAGCCTTATGATATATTTTTCCTTCCTTTTTTTTTTCCATTTTTTTCTGTCTTTTAATTTATTGAGCTGTTTAATCTATAGTTTTGTTATGCCTGCATACATAACGAAATGATAAAATCCTATAGTCTGATCCGGCACTAGATGTAACCTTCTTTTTCTACCAATGTAAATTGTAGTTGGTCTTTATTACTTATTTAATTTTAGATGCCAGAACACAGGTTGGGGTACAAGCAGAGGGAGAATAATTCCTTCATTGAACCTAAGCTCTGCAGCAGAGAAGGACTTCTGCAAGAGGAGTAACTCACATTCAATATCATGTACCGTTGTTGCTCTCAGGTACAAAAAGGTTTTACATTTGCCTTCAAGGCTTTTCCACTCTGCTAGAACCATGCACATAAATGCAGGGACACATTAGTCTCTGGATGGATGAAGAAATGAGCAGAAAATAGATGGTTTTCCTACACAGATTGGTAAAGCCGTGTGATGGACTACTGAGTTTTTGGTGATTTTTTTATTTTCTGAGAGTAAAAAGAAAAGTAACTGATATATCTTTCCTTATTACCAGGTGAAAAGCATTGCTCGGTTTCAAATGGCATGCAGAATACAGCCACAGATTCCAAGATTTTCAAATAAGAGGCTCCAGAATATAGAAGGAATATTGTATTTTAGTAGAACAGAAATTGGAAGGGAATCTTAGAGATGAATTTTACAGCATGCATATGATCCATAAAGGACTAATGATGGCAAACACATAGTTTCTCATTCAAAAACGAGCAACACTGCTAAATGAGAAAGTATTTGCTGTTCTGTCCTTCAAGGATCTTCTCGGAAATGCGGGTGACAGCAAGCAAGACAGATGCTTTCTGCTACATGAGTGTCACTCACGGATGTCCTTGTCAAGGTAAAACTGTGACTCTTGTAGGAGGCCAAAGGACTGGGTTAATGCTGCTTTAACTGACTAAAACTGCTCTGTTTCCCACTTCACACAAGCGTTCTCAGTGCTTTATGGTAACTGCTAAGTTGTGAGAATAATTTGTTGAGCTAGAGACCAAAAATAGTGCAATTAATGCAAATATCATGATTTGTAAGTCGCTGCTTTTTGATATTGGCACTCTATATAACAGATCAAATTGCCGTATGCTACAAATTTTTAGGTTCAATTACTGAAAGATATACACAAACCTTAAATAAACATATGGCTCTTTTGCAGGCATGTTCAATGTAGTAGCAAGAGGATTTTTTTTTTCCCAATGATATTAAATTCCTGTTGGCCAAAATGCCTGTGCTACGACCATGCTGAGGTTGTTTAAAGTGTGTTTTTAATTTCTGTAATGATTGATGTGTTAGGGCAGTCTCTGGAAACTTCCTTGAGGAACTTATTCCTGATAGTCACAGCAACAAATCCCTATTCAGTGAAAGCTAAACAGTGAATAATTTTCAGGGTCTACAGAATATTATAAATTAATAGAAATCCTAAACAGAAATAAAAAAAATATTTTGTTTCAGAAAGTATTACCTTGTATTTCTCATTAATAAAATATGATTTCAAGTATGAAAGTAGATAAAATTGATTTTGCACCTACTACCCTACCTCCATAGGTGTCTATGGCACCAATAATATATTGATGTGTTCTCCTATAAAACTGGACTGAGATCAATACAAAAGCACTTAGAACAATATTCTTAATCTTCAGCTGTGCTGTTTTCAGGGTGTTTTCAGTATAATTCATTCAGACAACAAATTATATGAAGAAAACAATATTAATCTATGCATATTTTCCATAGAAATAAATTTGGCTTATTAGTAGTGCGAGAAGTATTCATTTTTCATCTAGTCTAACAAATCCACAGGTACAAATCCATTTAACTTAAATAAAAAAAATATGTAGTTAAGTTTTCTGGAATGATCCTTCTGGGGTGTATTTAATTTGTAAGGTGATGTGATTGTCTTGCTAACCATAACATCCAGATTGAGCTTTTTGGGGATTTTTTGGGTGATTGCTGGTCATATTTAATTCCTCCTAGACATCTTTAGATGTTCTTGTACTGGCCCAGTGATGCTGCTGTATGGATGAGGAGCTCTGAATTCTCTTGTAAGATAAATTACCCAATAATTGTAGGGACTGTTGAAAAATGCTGACTTCCAGTGACCTGGGATGGCTTTTTTTGTATGTTTGGTTTTAATCACAGCTGAGAAAAGAAGGCACTGTGCGGTATCAGTGTTAGCAATTAAAATGATGTCAATTCAAACACTGGAAATGTTTGCAAAAGGTTAACTTCTTGATGAGGTGGTGCTCCCTGATTCATAATAGCTGTAATTTGCAACAGCAGAAAAAAAAATAAAGGAAATTGCACTCCAGTAGGCAGAGTTTACTAATGTGTTATAACTAGTTTTTCGTAGAATAATTAGATTATCCCAGAACACATTGTGTTGGAATCAGCTAAGAAATTTCTATACCCTGAAACATGAAGAGAGTTGCAGCTGACGCAGCCCTCCAGTGAGACCTGGATTAGTGCAGAGCAATCACACGTCTCCTCTGTGTTTACTCACCAAAATGTTAACAGGTCTGACTGGGATTTAAATATTTAGAGTAGAAATGAAATTTTTATAGTTGCCATGGGGACTGGGGGGAAACAAGCAGTAGCAACCTTATAGCAAAGGCAGCTTTGGAAAAAAGTGACATTTAGTTCCTAAGTGGCAGCATATGCTTTGTCTGCCTCCCTCAGCTGCAGAAATGCTCAGGCTTTGGCTCTCATCCTTCAAGACGATGCTTCCCTCAACCCACCGTGGGCCAAGGTCCTCTCTCCTTGTTTATTGGAATGCACGTGGAGATATTTCATTTATCAGGACAATTGCCACTGATTCACATCAGGGTAGCCTGGCAGAAACTGGGGGTTTACTTTGGTTGCAATGCATGGTACTTGCAAACATGTAGAAGGAGATTCCTAATTTGTCGTATGCTTGAAACAGCAAACTCCCATCCAGGAGGTTAGCATGCAATCTTTGTAATATTTGCACTTGGTATGGTTGCTGAATCTTATCTTTATTTTTTTCTCTTGTCATAATATACCTACGTAGATCAAAGCCTGCATAAAATATGAAAAATATGTGTATAAATAGTGAAGTGAGTTCCTACCAAGACAAGTGTGGCTCCCCCAGAGCAATGCTGGGTCGTCTGGAAGGAAATACCCTGTGGAGCTCATTTGTCTGCAAGGCAATATACAAATTGCCTTCTCCTGGTAGGGCCTCAGAGTGCCTCTCTGCACAGGTTTGCTCCGAGCTGCAGCATTGCTATCCCTCACCATTCCCTTGGAACAGCATGCAATGTCCGAGAGGAATTCCAGGGCTGAAGCCTAAATCCTGCCAGGCCCCTGTGCAACTTACTTATACCTAGGACAACAAAAAGACAGATGGCTCTTTACTCCCTGTTCCACACACCTCAAACAAGCCAACCAGGCATATTGCATTCTGGATATGTGTTTTCCTTAGACTCAAAATTAGCAATGCATAAAGAAATTCAAGATTGATTGCAATCTTTCATCCTGCCGAATTTGCAAAACACCTCATTTATGTACAACTTAATGATCAAGAAGTAAAGGCATGCAGATAAATCATAGTAATGTTATAGTTTGCTTTGTTTTG
>NW_010585411.1:165570-179948 GCF_000705375.1 Tinamus guttatus | reverse complement strand
ATGGACTTCTAGGCTTTGCAAGGATTTCAGCTTGTGCTGAATGTATTAAGCATAGTATTGTCTGTTCTGTCCAGTGCTCAACCTCAGACCCAAAAAAGAAAACATATGAATGGTCTCATATCTTAGTGATAGCCTGGAATATTGCTTCTTTAACTTTCAGCTATTTGTAACAGATTACTCAACAGTGCATTCAGTGCTGCCTTTGACTCTTACAGAGTCCTCGAGTGTATGACTTGGACTATTGCCGAGAAGGCCCAATGAAGGTTTGTTAATATTTGTAAGCAGAATTCACATAGTAGCCCTCAAAATATATTATCTCTCTTTCTCAGTTATTATCTAAAGTGCCTACTATGGAACAAACTAAATCCATCTTTACCAAAGGAGTTACAGATTGCTTTCTAACACTATGTTTTGCCTTGATTATCAATCAGTGGTGATGTCTGTATTGGAATTAACTTAGCACTGGAAGCACATAGCAGTTTCTCCCACTGTCTTTAATGCATTGAGTTAATGGTGTTAGTTGATATATATATATAAAAAAGCCAGTACATTCTTGCTTAAGGGAAAGATAATTGAGTTTGATAAGCGAGAATGAGGAGTTATGCCTTTTTTGCACTGCTCTGCTGTCACTTGTCTGCCTTTGTCCAAATGGCTTAAGGTTCAGTTCGCGTATCAATTCAGATATTTTGATTCCAAAACCCTTACAATTGATTTTATACATTTGAGCAATTTGCTATCATTTGAGTTAAACATCTAGTTTAACCCTGGCAAGAGAGAAGGAGTAATGTATGAACTCATGGCAGAAAAATAGCAACAAAGGCAATGTGATTGGAGTCGCATGATTTTGGGTTTTTACACTGTGATTAGAGTCGCTCTATTTTAGGCTTATCTCGTCATAGCACGTCAGCACTTCCTTCATCAGTTTCCACCTATATAAGATGAAAATAATAATCTTCTTCAATGAGGCATAGTCCATAGCTGTATTAGTCAGTGCAAGATTCCCCAAGATTTGTGAATGCATTAAGCCACAGAACTGCCAACTAAAATTGCTAATTCCCTCAAGTTAGAAGGAAATTTTTAGACCCATAAAAAGTAAAGATGAAAAACATCATAAAAAGTCTTCTAATCTGTTCCATTTTCCTGAGTATGAATGAAATTTTGTTTAAGCCATTCATGACAGGTGTTTGTCTAGCTTATTTTTAAAATGTGAGGGAATAGCGATACCACTGTATCTGTATGTAATTTGTTTTGGGATTTTCTTAGATTTTTCATTAGGAAAGTTTTCTTAGTTAAAAAAAAAAAAAAATAGCCCTGCCTACCAGTAGGTTAAGCCTGTTTGCTTTTGTCCGGTCCAACTTACACGAGTCTTTCTCTTCTCATGATATCATGTACAGAAATTACAGTTGAGAAAATAAAATACAGCTTTACCATAGTAAGTGGAGTCACTATGGGATATTTTACGGTAGTTATACTGTATCCTAATGGTCTAATAGTAGTCTCATTTAGAAAAAAGATATAAAATGGTAATATAAGGCCACGGAATTCACTGGAGATGTTTCATACTGACTTTTTTTGAGCTTTTCTGCTGAATATGAATTTTCAAATTGAGAAGTGATTTAATCCTGTGTTCTGCAATGAGAATAAACCTATACCAATTTGCTGGAGAATTCTGTCTGCTGCTATTTTCTCACTGCTTTTATAGTGAAGTTGTCCTTCCTTTTCATCAAAAGCAGAAAACTGTCTTCCATGATATCATGGGCATTTAATCAAAATCAATACTCTGCTTGTCATTAATCCCACTGAAATCTACAGGTCATGTCTTCATTAAAATATTATTTGTTATGAAAATGTAGCCATGGCTAAACACAGTTTGCCTAGGTCTCATATACATGCGTTTCACATGAATATAACAGTAGTGATTTTTTTTAATTTGTTAGAATATAATCTTAGGTTTTTTTTTTTTTTTAATTTGTCACAGTATGTAGGTGAACAAAAAGATGTAACAATCCCGCTACAATTACTGATTCTGTCATCAGTAATCCCAGACACCAGGTGCACTTTACAGGGAACAAACAAACAGAGAAATCAAATGCAAAGGTTACATGTGTGTGTATTCTTTTTCTGGCCATACTGACTTGAAATAATTCGTTAATCTGTGGGCCAAACAGCATTTCTGCACTCAGCCACTTGTGGGGGAGTATGTGTGCAGTCAATTGACCTGTGTCCTCTCCTCGCATGGCTGGAGTTTTGCTCTCAAACAGCAGGACTAGAGATGAACCTGAGTAAATCAGCGATACTGGCTGACTTGAGAAGAGGTATACGCTGCTACCCCACAGTGTTACTGCAAAGGTAGGCAAAGAGATCTTTTCTCCTGAGCGGATCTAAGCACAGCTCCAACAAGCTCAGACTCAGCTGAAGCTTTTCATGGGTGCCCTGGCTGAGCAGCTGCCTGCAGTTTATGGCAAATTTAATTCCCACCTCCCTGTGCTGTCTTACAGGGAGTACAGCAAATGCAGGCAGAGGGTTGTTCCCTGCAAATTGTCCAAACATAGTGCAAGATGTAGACACTTCTGTCTATGCTGTGTTTAGCTACTCTTTCAAGTATGCTGTCTTGTCCAGTATCCTGCCAGAGTGCGTGGTTGGTCCTACCTGTCTTCTGATCTACCCTTCATGCAAAACGACACTTGGCATGAGCCTACGACACGGGTGACTCTGCCACACTCTCAGACATGGACCTTCTGTAATACTGAAGAGGAAGCCTCAGAATCTGCAGTCTGAGTGCCCATTATTTTTCAGCTCTCCACTGTTAAGAATCTTGGCAAAGAACCTTGCATCCAAATATGAGGATATTTTTCTCCTCGGAGGAGCTGTATGATTTGGGTCTGAAACACACACTTTCATGGTCACTCGCATACAAACAAAATAAACTTCCTACCCCAAATTAATAGAATCTCTGCTTTAAGTTGCTGATGGCAGTCAGTTATGCACTTAAAAAGTCTAAAAGGAAAAATATGAGTTTGGACAAATCAGAAAGTGGCATCGAAAATGCTTTCAGTCAGATGCCCTGGAGTTACAAATACAAAAATATGCCAAGATTGCTCTCTAGATCCATCCTGCAAAAAGTACAGTCTTCTGACACCACAGTGTTCCTTGATGACTGCAGTTGTGTTAGGAAAAGTCATTTTCACAAGACTATTTCATCTGCAGGGCCCAGAGAATAGCATTTATCACTTTGGAGGGAGTGCTCAACTGAACTCTTTTTGTCCCTTGTCTCAGGCTGAAATATCTGCAGTGATCTGCCAGAAGGCAGGAGGTGGTGACAAGCGAAAAGTATGTAATGGCATCCTGAGCGGGGCCCATGGAGAGGAGTTTATACAATCGCACGAGGTAGAAAGCAAAAAACAGATGAAGATTCATAAGCAGAAGCTGCTAGTCCTTAGACTTACACTAAACTCTCTAAAACAGTATCTACTTCAGCCATGCATAAGATCTGGAGGATGATGAGGAGTGCTGACACTTGTGAGGAGTTGCAAATTGCAAACTTTTCTAAGTCAGGGCAGAACTCAGACTCATTTGATCCCCTTCCCCTCCATATTACAGTCTTCATATGTGTTGTCTTGCAATGTGTCAGTTAAACTTGTTGGGAATTACAGAGGTCTTCCCAAAACTGTCTTGTAGACCATCCTGTTCTTGTTCCGTCAGCCTGCTAGCAAGTTCTCTGCTTCTGTCCTATGCAGACCTTCTGATCTAGGCACTGCTGTTTCTGCAGTCCTTCCCCTTAGGTGTCATGCTCCCTGCTTGTACCTTAAAATGTTAACAACTGTGTTCAGCCACTGCTTAGCAATAGTATGAGAAAAGCCTCTGACTGGTTTCCAATATACAGATTCAAGGAGAAAGAAAAACAAAAGGACGAATGGGATATTTGTTAAGGATCAGTGAACAACCACTGATTCTCTTCGGGCATTAACATCCACATTCCCAGAAGAATTTAGCACTGACTTCTGTTAAAATCAGTGCGGATTAGGTACTTTTTAGAATTCAGGCTTTAGAGAGTAAGCACTTCAGAGCACCAATCAGCAGTGTCAGACATCAGAAGTGTCTTCCTAGATTTAAGCAGAGTAGTTGCAGGAGGAGGAGAGGATTATAACTATAGCTGCTGTTTGGGATGTCGTAGGAAGTTATTAATAAATAACTTTTTGTCCTTGGCACAGTGACAGGGCTCTGTCTTGATTGTTAATGGCTCTCATTTGATATCATATCAACCCCAAGAAAATCAAAACATAAAAACCTATGCTGTCTATCTTTTCAGAGACTTGAAAGGAGAGAGATAGATAGATGGGTGGATGAAATCAAAGTATCAGACAGGTAATATAATCCAGTTAGTCAAAAGGCAAAGCTTCTGAAACCATGAAGCCATCAGCTATCTTCAGAGAGATGGCTCACTTGCAGTGACATTGATTTTACAGGATGCAAATCATGCTGAACCCTTTTCATTCTCTTCATTTATCTTCTGGAATTTAAAAAAGCCCCATTGGTGTTTTGGGGGAGAAGGCTACGACTGAATTCCCAAAGCTGCTGAGTTGCTTTGCTGCATACTGAAGCACTGAATAGCATAGAAAGACAGGAAAAAAAAAAGCCACATTTGAACAGGAAATGGGTTTGGATTATATTTCCTTTGCCTATGTTATATTTCCGTTGCTCTCAAATGATAATGGCGGTATATATATAAGACCAAAAGAGGATTTGTCACACATTAAACCCAGGATTATTAACGACCTCGAACTCTGGAGAATGAAGGAACCTTGTATTTTCACCATTTCAGGTGAAAATGTCCTCAGAGGAATTGGACATGTTCACATTTTCTCCTCATTCTGATGTATTGTGAATGCCAACTAGAACACAAGGACTGGATGTGAAAGACAGAGAGTATCTGTTCTCCTCTCTTCCAGAGATAAAGTACTCACAAGATAAGAGGAGACAGCAGAACACGTTTGTCTTGTCAAACGACACTTAAACAGGAGTTCAACTTCTTAACTGCTGTGTTTGTACAAATTTAGCATACAGAGTGATACTGGCAAGAAAGCCTGGAAAGTTCCTGAGCAGATTTTTCTCCTCTGCGCAGGTTCCTGTCTCATCTCCGTGAAGCCAGAGGCAGAAGAAGGCTATTTCAGTAGCATGGCTGCAGCTATAGTATGAAGAAGATTAAGAGTCAGGAGAACATGCTTTTGGAGTGACCTGGCATCCGTACATCCATATTGACTGCTTCTTGAGAGAGATCCCATGGCATATGCATGTTGTTTTTTTACAGAATATAGTGAGAGTTCATTGGTACAAGCTAATTTACATAGTCATTTAAGATAGAAAAAAAAAAAGACAAATACAGCACATCATTTGGATGAAATCAGAGCAGTTAATTACTGATTATAGATCAAATGTATAAGATGGACAGACCAGGGAATTTACACAGCAGTAAACAATATGCCTCAAGTGCTTGGGGTTGTAAGATAGCACTTTCCTGACTGCAATATAAAAGCAGACAGCTGCTTCTCCTTCACATCTAATTGAAAAAGAAACAAACTTTTGGATCAGGGATCTTATCCAGGATCCCTAGCCCATTTTTCAAACTCATTGATCCAAAAGTTAGGAGCAGTTGATCCTTTCTGGTCATTTACTGAAATGCTTACTAAATTTTTGGTATTATTTTACTTGTCTTTGTTACAATATATTGACATGACAGGAGGATTTATTTTTTAAAAGCAACCTGGAAAGGAAAGATCCTTGTTCCCTAAGCAAATAAACAATCTCTGTACTCTGTAAGAAATTCTTATTTAAGAATTGTCTCCTCTCAAGAACCACTCCTTAAGTAGGTTGCATGGTGGTTCTGCATGTTTTCCCCTTTCCTCTGCCTCTTTCTCCAGCATGAGCTGTCAGACACTCTGGCTGTGGCAGAGATTTGAGGGAAGTGGGTCATCTTACAATTAGCTCATTTATTCAGAACAATATCTTAGTCTTTTGTTCAGGCTTAATAAAATACAATTATTACAGTGTCTCTCCTTGTGATTAATTCAGAAGATGTTTACAGACAAGGCACTCTACAGATCTCTGGTCTTATTGCTCTCCAGTGAATTAGGCCAAATTCTGCCAGTTGTAATTACAGATCTGTATCTTGTTCTACCTCCTTTTTTTTTCTTTCTAGTTTGTCGGTATTATCCCAAACAGATATTAACTGTGGCTTCTAATAGTGTGGCGTCATCTAGGCTTGTAGAAAAATTGTCTCCAGGACTACTTCAACAGTGTTATGAACTGAAATTCAAGTTTATCTGCAGTACATAACAATTACAACCTTTCTGAATCTATGAATTTACGAACAATGGCACATTTTTATACTAGGAGATGACATTCCTTGTATTAAATACATTTTAAATATGCCCCTTTATATAGCTCTGTCTCCCGCAACAACTTGAGCTTATTGATAGTGATAACTGCTCACAGCAGACTCTTTTCACCAGACTCATTTGCATGGTGGCTGTGAATATAGGTGAGAACAGATTTCACAGGGTCTTTTTGTGAGTGTAAAGACTTTCCCTCAAGACTCTGGAAGGGATATGCTGCAAGGTTTGTTCAGTGACATTATAGAGTCCTGAGAAGTCGGACAGAAGGGTCAGAATTGTCCTTCTGGTCTTGAAATGTCTGTAATTAAACAGTCTGTAATTAAAAAAAAGGGCAAAATCAATGGAAGTATATCCGTGTGCTCAGTGGTCTTTGCGTTTGGTATTCTGGAGTGCTCCATCGCCCCTGCTTTTCCTCTGTTCCTTTAAGATGCTTTTTAGGTATCTGTCCAATGCACTAGGCCAAACACAACTGGACTTTTCCATGTAAACAGCTTCGTATCAGAGGAGAGAGCAAATTCTGACAGCACTGAGCCATCTTTTCGGGCATTCTCTAGACTCATACCTTGAAATGTGAGAAACTGAGAGCTTTGCCAATTATCACTTAGGGTACCAATTTACAGGGACATGCAAGAAAGGGTGAATGAGCCTTGCCCGTGTAGGTAGGCAGAAGCCAGCTATGGTGCAAAAACAGATTGCAGGGCTGTTGTGACACTTGTTCCTGAGCTTGTAAGACCAACTGTTCAGCAAGACATAGTACCGGAACTCATGAACTCAAGAACATGGAACTCAGGAAACACCGTACTGTAACTTGATGGCCTTTGACTGGAATAGGCTTACACCCAGCATATTGAAAGCATGGAAAAATAAAAGTTTCCCTGATTGCAGTCAGCTGTGTGGATGTGCCCTTGGTAACACTCCAGACATTATGCTCATAAATATGATTATGGTAATAATTTTTATCTTTGGGTGATTAGGCTTTTTTGGTTGCATGCTCAGGTTTGCCTTGTCTACTTTATTCTGTCTTAGATTTCACTGACTTAGACTTCGCTTTTTGCTTTTTACTCTCTGATATTTCCATTCTGAAACTCTACCCCAATTATAACTCTGTCCCAATTATAAACTGTCCCATTGTACTGTCCTATTTTCTGGGGTGAGCTTTCTGTTTAGATAGACCCTCCAACCTTCAGTTGCAGACTACTATTTTCTTGTGAGGGATAAAAGGTAACTGCGTGGATATAGTGGGGTAACTGTATAGAATCGGGGGAATATGATGTGACTAGTGGACAAATTAAACTTCTTCCAGCTGTCTACATTTGTCTTAACTGTAAAAATAGAAATAATGAAGTTTGTCTGCTTTTATGTATATATATGTATTTACTTAAATTAGTCTTGTCATATAGCTGCAATACATAAACCTTAAATCTGTTGTGTATTTTCTTTCTTTTCCTCTACAACTTGCAAAGAGAAGGTTACAACAACATATTCGGAATAAGAGGAGTAGTCAATTTAAGAGAAATTTTGATTGCATGTGAATGTCCCCAGGGATATTACTTTTGTATATACAAATGGTATTTGAAATAAGGAGAAAAACTCAGAAATATGGCGTGTACTAGCAAAAATCCTTCAAAGAAAAATCATTCAAGGACTCCATAAAGCATCAATTACCTTTACGATTGCTATTTCTTTTATTAAACAAACAGCAATAATTTTCTTAGCCTGGCATTTTGTCCTATGGCTATCTAGGACAAGAGATGCAGTGCAGTGTATCCTGAGAATTCAGTGCAGCCTAAAGTCTGGTTTATAACCTTCCTCTCCTTGTAACTGCTGGGCAAGGACAAACCTGATCAACTGTAATTTTTTATTATTATTTTTGAAGATCTCAGGAAAGCAATTTCTATTCAGCTAGCAAAAGACAGTCAAGTACAAGTAAACATGATGGTTGTGGACATTTATTTCACAGTTAAGCCTTTATTACCAAAGGCACAAGTCAGAATGCATCACCGGCATTAAACACCAGTCAATTCCTTGAGCATTGGTTTGACTGCTTGCAGTCATTGGTGAGAACTGGGGGCTGGGAGCTAGGACTTCTCGTTTCTTATTTTAAGATGAATTACTTCATGACCCTGGGCAGCTTTACTTCCCAGTATCTCAGTTTCCCCAGCTGTGAAATTATGATAAGAATGAGATATTATGAGTTTAAGGACAGATGCTGACACCTTTTTTCAGAACTGAGCAGTACCATCGATTTCTATCTAAGGAAAGGGTAACAGCATGTGGCCATTAGTGTTTATAAAGCAAATAGATGCTTGGCTGATGCACTAGATTAGATTTCAGTGCTTAGATGGTACCATGAATGGTTCTTCAACACACTTAAAATAGATTAGATAAAGAAAGTGTTTGAGAGCTTTGGATAAACAAGATGCAGAGAATCCTGATGATGGTGTAAAGAGCAGATCCAAGGACAAATAATAAACAAGAAAAGGGGCCATACCCAGAACAAGTCAGAAAACCCTTATATCTCTTCATTAGTGTTTGAAAAGAAAATAATAATGAGGGGAAGGCATAACCCAGGTCAAATAAAAACATATTTTGGGTCATTTTTTCTTTGCACCTAAGCATGAATTAAAAAGCAAAAACTTAATGTGCTTTGCTTCATCTTGGAAGTATTTAGCCCCTTTGTTTATTTTTTTTTAATTAGAGTATTTTGAATATTTTCCTCCTTTTTTTTTCTGCTCTTGTAAATGAAAGGTTGAAAATGATCACTTTACAAATTCTAAGGGAAATATTAGGCCATTTTTCAAAATGCAAAAGTGTCCAGCCTGAATACTTTAGTGTTCTTCATTAATTTAATTGCATTCATGTTTGCTTTATCACACTACTGCTCATGGAGATAAAAAGTTAAAAATGCTGTTCAAATGCCGTTTGTTCATATGCACTGCAAACAGCAGTGTCTCCAGATTCTGGTTTGCTGTGCATCTAGCACCTCTGTGCTCTTCAGTTGTAACTGTAGGCTCCTCAAGTGAGGGGCAAAGGAAGGTGTGGAGAGCACAACTCAAATATTAATGCAGCCACTACTGTATTTTGCAGTCTAGCTTAAAAAGAAAAAAAAAAAAGAATAATGTTTTAATGTTGTATTCTGGGCTTTACAGTGTGACTTGCAGAGCTCATTCTCCAGGCAGTGCAGGGAACTGCACAGTGGCCGTGGGCACAGCAGATGTGAGAGCCCTTCTCAACCAGTCCCGACAGAACTAGTCTGGCTTGGGAATCAGAGCTAAAGTATCTTTAAACCAGAGCCACCCTTGGTTTAAACTATGGCCACTTTTACTGCTCAGCCATGAAGGGGCACAGTAGGAAACACTACAGCCTTTGGGCTTAGGGAGTTTTGGCCCCTCTTTGTACTTTTCTGTGCATTATGGGACTTAGAATGCTTTACTCAATGCTGAGTAAGAGAGATGGTTTTTTGTTCATAAAAATCCAGGCAAGTCCTTTGGGACTAGACCAGCAAAGAACAATATGGCAGCTACCTAAGCAGCATATGATTTGATCCTTTAAATGGCCAAATAGCATAAATAAAAAGCATAAATGTCCAGCAGTGCCCAAGAAAGGCAGTAAAGTTCGAGGAAGGTAGTGATCCCAGTACATAGAGGTAAGACCTCTTCCCATCACCTGCTGCCCAGGCGCAATCTCCCTTCATTCGCTCTTTTTTTTTTTTTTTTTAATATAGCATGAATACTTTACCGTCAGCCTCTCAAACTGTAAGCTAAGCATTTCAAACAGAGAAATGATTGTATTGCATATGTTGTATAGAGGGTCAGAGATTGGTGGCCCTCCAGAGGCCTCCAGGATCATCTAAGCCTCAATATTTTTCCAAGTCTAGCAAAAATATTACCTCTGCAAGCTCTCTGCTATTTGGGAGGGTCATTCTTCACAGCTGCAAGAAGGCCTAAGTAGGATTCACATGAAAAGTGAGAATGGGGCAAGGCCAGAGCTTGCGGAGATGAATTGTTCATGGTAGACTCATAATGGTAAATACAAGCCTAAGCGGGAGAGGAGCACATTGTGAAAGGGAGACAAACATGTGGAATAAGCTACAACGGGAGGTGAATGAACAGAGCCCAGAATACAAATGCAGCCCAGAGATACACAGTGTACTGTAACAAATCTGTTGAGCAAGTCTTTGTGAGCTGTCAATAGACTGGCAGCAAAGAAGAAACTCAGGTCTCCCCAGCTGCCTGTGCCAGACCCAGCCTCTTGAGCTGAAGGAAAATCCTCGCTAGTTGTCAGGCTTTGTGAGTCATAGAGACACATCCTGAAGGAAATTTGATTTCTCCCAGCGAAGCACTGCAATCCCATTATGTCTCACCCATGCACCTTTCTCCCCAAAGTGATTACAATGAAGCAAAAAAAAAGAAAGTTTTGAGAAATATACATTCAAAATGACAGTTTAACACTTTCTCTTTTAGAGGTGTGATGAAAATCCTCCTTCATCCTCCAGGCATCTCCCTTAGGAAAATACTGCTGCTCCAAGTTGCAGGTCTAGAAACAAACATGGATCAGGGTGCAGTGACTTTTTTCAAACTATGTTTTGACAGTTATATTACCATCTGGACACAAAGCTTGTTTTTAAACTTTCCCCTCAGTTTATCTCATTTTTAAATTTTATCCACTAGAAAAAAATATAATGGAAGTTTTTGAGTTAAATTAAGGAATGAGAGAAAAAAAAAATGTATCTATTTCTGTTTCCATTTTCACTAAGAAGGGGAAAGGAAGGATAGTACAAACTGACATTTTTTAAAGACTCTTTCATTTTGGTATTTGTTAGAGGTATTTTGAAACAAAATAAATATTTGCTTTAGAAATGCTTATTTAGTGAAACAAATATTTTTGAATTAAAAATGAATTTTTGTAAGAGATGTGCCACTCCCCTGTCCTGTCCTTGCATAGTCTCTTTGCACAAATTGTAATCAGTTCGGTGCACCTCTGTTAGCAGGTGAAGACTAGATAAACAGATTCAAAACATCCTGCCTTGGTTTTCTTTCCCATGTAAGCTGATTGAAAACAAACACGGGGCTAATATACAAAACATTCACATGATGTCTGCCTGTTTAAAACTGCAGGTACTGAAATTAGTTCAGGCAGGCTGCGTACGGGCCAGAATGCAAAAAGCTACATTTCAAATGGCTAGCAATTCAATTGCATTAAACAGCTCATTGATATCCTATACTTATAGAGGCTGAATACCTGCAATGGTTCATTAGTTTTTATCAACAGCCATTATGAAATCATGGTGCTGCTTTCATATGTGACCAGGACCTTTCTGCAGACCTGTGGCGAAATTCCAGGGGAGCAGAGGAGCAAAGGCACCAGGTCCTGCGTAGGTGGGATGTGTAGGTCTCCTTGTAGACAGGAGGAGGGAAGTAGGAGAGAGAGCGCTCGGCAGGGATGTGCGTGGATGAGGAGACAGGCCTTGGGAGGTCAAACATCGGAAGAAGTAGCAGCTCTGGAGTGGAGGAGGAAGGATGATAGATGGCTTGTTTGTTCATTGGTTTAAGCATGTGAATGTTTTGTAGAAATCAGAAATGTGCAGCTCTGGCTTGTTCTGCGCACAAGACAAATAGCTGCTGTGAAAATCTCCACTTAATCTCTATTCTGTCAAAGCAGTTTACCCCCATTCTCCATAATCACTATACACTCAGTCCTGACAGACACCCTAATTCTGTCCTGCCTTGCTATTTTGCATATTTCAGAGCCTAATTCCAAATATTAAACTCACAGGTATCCCTCCTGTATACACATGCAACTCTTTTTTTAATTTCTTTTATATTGGATATACAGTATGGATGCTCATATGATAGATGTATAAAAGCTATATCTTTAAGTAATTCTTCTTTAAACAAAAATAAATTGCTTTTTAAGGAACCTTTTGAAAATCTTTTCAGCTGAGTATTTAATGTCCTTAAAGCATGAAACTTCAACCTCCCCTGTAAAATAAACTACACTTCTTGTGAAGACAGCTACCTTACTTTAATTTTTAACCTGTGATGTGATTTCACCTCAAGTTCTGAGGCTTTAATGAGAGGAGAAGGCTAGCTGATGAACCTCAAGCACCTCTCAAACCCTGCATGTTACAAGTAAGCAGAGTAGCCTAGTCTGCCACTCACAATACAAATGGACAATATCCAAACTTTGACATCAGCATCTTTTCGACAGGCTTCTGTTGATTTGTTCCTGATTGTGAGGAAGGCATCTTCAGACCTTTGCTTTAGGGCTGCATGAAAAAAAAAGATAAAATAAACAAACAAACAAACAAAAACCCTTGCAAATCTGTGGGACTTCTCCCCTATTCCCTCCTTTCTTAATTTGCAGGGTTTATTGAAGTCCATCACAATGGCCTTTTTTGTTTGTTTATTTCCTTGAAAAGGCATTTATCTCAACTAACTGGAACATCTCATAAAATGTTAGCTTTTATGAAACTTAGTTTTGAAAAACCTCTCACCTCTGACACAAAGTGTTTTGGAGGTAGGTAATGACAATGTGGATAATGACAATAATGGATTCTTTTGAGGCTTATCTTTTCTTCACAAGGTTTATTTAAAATACAATTCATAAACTGAAACGTTCTTTTTTGTCATGATATTTTACAAAAGTTTTCAGAAAATATTCTGAACATTCAGAAAACATTTCAGAAAATTCCTGTTGTCCTTATCATAAATTTCTTTCAGATTTTTTTTCATTACAGAAAAAAATGTAGGATAATAATTTACATGAAATCAAACATCTGGATCCTACTCAATTCACTGATCTGCCAGAAGAAACAGGACTGGAAATAGGAATGATCTATCCTTCATAAATGTAAGAAAATCTTTCAAAATACTGCAGTCAACATATCACTTACTTACATGAGTATGGATTAAAAGAAAAAGGAACCATAGCACAAACTAGAACAAAAGCAGAACAAGCATTCAATGAGAGGAAATAAGAAGACTTGCTTATTTAGTTATGCCTGAGAGCATTTATTCCATTGAAACATCTTAGGAAAACTATTATATGTTCTGGACTCTGAATTATGTGTTGAAAATGACTCATCTTGTAGGCTTTTTTTTTTTTTTCTCCTGAGGTTTGGAAGCAGGCTTTGATCTGATGCTGTTTGATATCCAGCACGACGTGGAAGAAGCTTTAGGGATCTTAATATAGTCTTTTGTCTCTCATGGAAAAATCTAATCTGATTTCATTCTTTAGGTGACACAACTGAGGATAATTAATCCATTTCTGTCACATACTCCAGAATGTTCCCTGCTCTGTGGAAGGGTAAGAGGAGCAAATGTAGAAAACCGACCACAGTAATAGAGTATTGAAACCAAGGGAAAAAACAGCTGATGATTTCTGTCTTAGACACCACAGTGTGGACTGCCGCTATGTCGTCCTTTGTTTGCTTTTGTCTGAATAGAAAACTGTGCCAGTCCTGACCGTGTCTGCCAGATCTCTATCACAGAGAAAGGGGGATGCCTCAAGAGAGGGATAGTAAGAAGGAAGAGAGGTGAGAAAAGTTCCTGAAGAAAATGAGGAGGGGAGAGCAAGTGCCTGGACTATCAAAAATCTGGTTGCTGGCAAGGCAAAATACCCCCAGCAGTGTAAAAGGTTTTTGATCAAGGCCAACTTCACATCCCAGCATGCCCCTTCCGCCTGCCACCCTACACCCCGTGCAGCTCCGGATGACCGCCCGCGCGCCCATGGGACAAGGCTTTGGGCGCAGCGCGCTCCCGCAGCTCCCTTTCCCGTGGGGCAGCCCTGCCTCCTGCCATCCCACCCAGCCCTTCCGCCACCCCACACAGCCGTGACCTTCACAGTGCAAAGCTCTCCCCAACGCGGCATCTCAGTCCTTTCCTGGGGGCGTTCAAAATTTGCACACTGCAATGTCTGGTTAACAATATATGAGTATATACTTACTGCTCGTGGTGTTTAACTTGGTCTGTTTGTTTTATGTAT
>NW_010585411.1:102439-165532 GCF_000705375.1 Tinamus guttatus | reverse complement strand
AGCAGGTCATCAAAATGTCCACCTTTACTGCACTGATTCATTAAACAGTTCATGGAAATGGTCTCTGTTAGTCCATTTTCTCACGCTCAGTAATAAAATCAAAGCATACAAATGTCAAAATCCCTATACACAAGTATACTAAAATTCAAACATAAAGCAAAATAAAATCTTTCTGTGTATGTGAGTGAGTGTAACTACAGCACACTCATTGATCCTGATTAAAATCCCCAAAGCCCTTCAAAAATGCCTCCAAACCTCTAAATAAAAACTTGGTCTGTTATTGAATTTGTGCCTTGGTGCAGCTGATGTATTTCTTTCCAGATATTCAGGAAAATAATTTTCTCCCCTTCTCTCCCTCTCTCACACAGACAGAAGTTTTGTAAAATGCGATTAGTAATCAAATGGCAGGTATTTCTCATCAGCGTCCAATCTGAGCAAATTCTTCCTGTTTTCCTGCTCCTAATTTTCTGAGCCGTTCCATTCATACAATGCAGCCACTCAGATATAGCAACATCACCCGCTTCTTCTACTCAGGGTGCTGTCAAAACAGTCCATTAAATGAGCAAAAAATTAGGTAGCACAATCACTGCAGGTAGACTGAAGAAATAGCAGTACTATTTTCATTTATAAAGACTAAAAATTTAGATCACCATAAGCCAAAGGGTAAGACAAGACTTGCAATACCTTACCATCATTGCCATAGACAGAAATCCTGCACCCTAAGTGAACTTTAGGTGTGCAGAGGATACACTACAGGCACTCATACTTACAGCCCAATCCAATACACTTGGGAACCATAACCATATCTATCCATGAATAAATTTTTTATATATTGTCTGGTCTTCTCTCTTTTGGATCTCTTTGGAGCTTCTGGATTGCAGCAGTTGCCAATGCACCATTATAGAGTGAAAAAGATTATTATGTAAATCTTCCACCAGCACAATTCCAGGTGAGACCTTGCTTATATGTGGGGAAGAATTAGATGACATCTCAATAGCCTGCTGTCATTTCTAGTCATTCCAGAAACATAGCACAGTTTTGGTCCACTGGTCAATGATAGCTGCCTGAGCCTAAAAGCAAGGCTGAGTGAATGAACACTAAAAAAAAAAAAAAACCTAAGAGAACTTCTGTGAGCTTTTAACCTCCTCATCCTCCCCCAATACAGCTATTACTCTAGGGCTGAAATCGTCACATGGCAATAAATGCTTGCAGAAGTCTGATAGTCTGGTCATATGCCAGTATTCTTTGTCTGCCTGAAAATATTACAAAAATTACCCAGGTTTGCAAAAATCAGCGACAACAATAGAAGACGAACACTGACAATATTATTTATTTATTTATTTATTGTAACTCTCTCTGTTGTGAGATTAATGTCCCTGAACTCAGAGCAAAGAAATTCCCCACCTTCTAGGATCATTTTTTTGCCATTTAATTCACAGGATTTCTATTTTAAGTTCTGGAGTGTTGGCCAAGAAAGTGGTTGCTTGGCCACTGGATTGATAGTTCCTGATTTAGGCTATGCCAAATCTGTAGTGAATTTCAAGAACAGGCACACAGGAAACGGTGTGTTCCAGTATTTAAAATTGGATAAGTTAAAGACTCCTTAGGTTCACCAGCAGTAACTTCCTTCTGTGTGCTTGAAAAGGTGGTCCTGCTGTTATAAAGCAGCTATCAGCAATGTATAGTCCTAATCTTTTATTGTGCTACTTATGATATAACCTGAAGTCACTTTCCTCTGGATCAGCAAGTCTCTGAATGAACCAGAATATTTTATTTGCCAGCTACGCTTCTGTCATATATTACATGGTAAACAGGTGAATATTTACTTTGAAAAAAGAGTCAGACTTGAATATTTGATGCAAGGATTTTAAATTGATCACAGCTCTTCTTCCCAAGTCTCTGATGGATGTCATTAGCCTTGCCACTGTCTGACCCTAACTGCACCAGAAAGACCAGTTGTGCTGTGACACCTGCATGGGTCCAGCTGGCCATGGGCTGCAGATGGAGAGGAGAGTAGGCTCAAGCCCACATCTATAAAGGCATCCTGATATATGCCTGGCTCTGACTCTGAAATGAACTGGGCAGTTGTGGTGGAAGTGGAGGTGTCTGTACTGCTCCTGCCCTGACATGCTTTTGGGAGCTCCTACAACAGCAGGCAGAGTACAGGGACTTGCAGCCTCCTCTATGCCCACTTCTGTCCCAACTGCAGTTTATTAAGTCTCCTGATACATGAGAGAGATCTATAAATATTTATGAGGAAAGGCTGACACGACTTTCTCAAAGTCACCGAGGATGTGCATCACGGAGCAGAAAGCTCATTTTTCTGTAGCCACTGGGTCATCCTTCCTTGTTAGGAAGTGAAGCTCGGTGACTCCCAGCTGCCCTGTCGCATGGTCTCGGGGGCGAGCGCTGCTCTCTGGCAGCCCCTCGGCATCCAGCCTGCCCTGATGGGAGGGCAGATGTCACCATGGCCAAACTGGTGCCTGTTGGGTCCCTCTTCTCTAACCTTGGCTTTGGGAATGCAGGCGGAGCAGTGTTCCTATGACAGGGCTGCACCTGTCTCAGGCGGAGAAGGAATAAAGAATTTCAAATGTTTTTAAGGCACATTGACTTTCCAGACTGGTAGAAGCAATCATTTTTCATTCATTTATTTATTTGTCGGGCGTAATGTCTTGTGTGCATTGAATTATTTTTCTCCCTTTACTCACAACAGAGTAGATTAATAATATATTATTAATAGGAGACTTTTTAGTTAATTAAACACAACAAAACAAAACAAAAAATCAAAGAAGTGCTTGAAAGTGAGTTACAAAACAAACAAACTGAAGGACTGATCTTTGTCCTAGTGGAAAGTGACAGGTGGAGTGGGGTTGATGAGTCCTGAAAAAGCTAAAATTGGTCCCTGTGATTTCAGTGTGAAGGAGAGTAGGTGCTCGTATTGGGTTTGAAAAGCAATGTCAGGTTGGTGAGAGTGAGAAGTGGGGAAGGAGGGGCTGGAGTAAGCACGTTGCCAAGATACTCTGCCTATGCAGGGGCTGGAAAAATGCCTTCCACAGAATCTGTCAGCCTTCCCAGAGAAAGGAGAATTTTGCTGTTACCATCAATGGAGGGAATACTGTTGTTACCAATACGGAAGGAAATGAATTCAGCTGAGTCACAGCTGAGTGTTCAGGGGAACACTTCTGTTTGGCACCTTCTCACTTATGTGGCCACTCTAAAAAGAGGGCTCTCCATACAGATATTTCCTTCCAGAACTGCAATATATTTAGACACAAAGTGCAGAGTTGAATGAAACCATCTTCAAGGCAAGTTTTGAAAAATTCACATGCGAAAAAAAAGAAGAGAGACTGTCTATTTGTCCTATCCCTGAGCACACTGTGCTAGTCTCGTTTTTACTTCTTTATTTGAATATCTTTAGAAAAAATATCTTCTTTGGCAGTGAAAATTAAAATGAAACTTTCAAAGAAAACCTAAGGCTATGGAGCACAGTATTGTGTGTGGATAGATTAGAGTTAAGGCTCATTTGCAGGAGAAAACCCAGCACAATATTTGTAGTGAAAAAAAAACAGAAAGGATCTTGCCCCCACTCTTTTTTTTTAATAGAGGTAGTTTGGGAAAAATTTCTAATGAATTCTATCCAACCATAAAATCATGTAGAAAATGAATCGTATCTGACAATAAAATAAAAGTGAACCAAATTACAAGGTTCCTATATTCACAAGACAAATTAATTTCATGTTTGGAATACTAATTGTTCACTGTAGGGCCTGCAACTATTTATTGTCCTTGCTTCATTTGTCATCAGAAGAACTACATATAGAGCAAAAAGTATGCTTTTGGCTGTAGGGAAGGGAAAAAAGCCTCGTGGAGCAGAAAGGTGAGCATCGTTCATCTGTTTCCTGGGACAGTTTGCGAGGAAAGGCTTTAAAGGGTGTGCAATCTGTCCCTTGAGGTAGGAGGAAAGGGAACCTTAAAGGAAGTCATAACAGGCCCCCAAGGATACCATCTGATCTGTGTTTCCACATTTCTTTGTGAAAAGGAGAGGAAGGCGCCAGGTCCTGTGAGTCCTGTGTCTCAGAGGAGCCCAGTTATGTCCCTGTGGGTAACTTACCCTTAAGATCTAAGAGGCAGCTGCAATTTGGTGTGGCTTCAAGGACCAACTGCTCTTGGTCCCCAGAGAAATGCTGCAAAGAGCACTTGATATTTCAAAGGAGATGGCATGAGAGAAAAGAAGTGTTGGTACCATGCTGAAAATATGGGCAATAAGTAAATAAAATACCTTTTTCCCAAGCCATGGCCTTTTTTTTTTTTTTTTTAACAATGCACAATAAAAACTTGCTTGGCCATGCAAATGCTGTGTGTACATACAGTAACAAATTGTAAGAAAGATGCTAAACTAAAAAAAAAAGCAGTTTACAGAAGTGATAATTCAATGTGGGAGTCTGAATATGTCAGTTTTGCTCAATCCTATAGTGAGGTACATCAATGCTTCTGTTTTTAACAGGGAGACAGAGAGGTTATTGTACCTAATGGGGAGCTTAACGCTACCATTTTTCATGAAGAGAATTCATTTTGAAAAGGAGCAGGGCTTCTTTTGAGCTGCCAGAAGTTCCTTGTATCTCATAAACATTCAGGTATGTAACTGACTGGCAGGTTTGATGCACTGTTTTTGCGTGACTCCAAGGCCACTTGATATTTGAATTTAATTCAGAGTTGCATGACTGTCTTCATCCTTCCTAGGACCTTCTAGCTGTATGAAATCAACTCCTGAGCCAAGGTTAGCAAAACAAAAAGTTTGGGCTCTAGTGGCCAAGATCATTTTGTACTCTTTGATGTTATTACTGGGGCAGGGCAACAGAATGCTGAAAATGGGATGAGTGAGGGGCTGTGTCTTGTCTGGAGTCCTTGTCCTAGCAACAGCAAAGCAAAGGCAGTGGTGATGGAGAGCTTCTCAGATGCGATGGGCAAGGCCTAGAAGGGCTGAAGCAGCATACTAAATTCAGGCTTCCTGCAGGGCTGGAAATGTGTTTGGCCATGTAAATGCCCTGTAGAAGACGAGGGGCCATATATAATCAATACAGGTGTGGATCAAGTGATCATTCCTTGTGGAAGACAGAGTGCTACAGCCATCATCAGTGTCCTGATGAGACATGTTAATGCTCCTATTTCTAAGGGGGAGAAATGAGACTTTATGGTCCCCAGTAGGGACTTTAGAACAACGTTTTTCCTTAAAGATAAAATTATGAGAAAAAAAAAGACTGAATTATGGGCTACATTATATGCTCAGAGTTTGCTGCTGGGGCCTCTCTTCTACTCTGAATACAGAGAAGGGCCTTTGACACGGAATAGTTTGCATGGCACAGTCCTTTCATCTGTCCCTTCACAGTAGTTTATCCTCTATTTTCTGTAATTTCTTTGCCCTGCCAAAGTCATGTTTGCAGGACTTGTTTGGATCTTGCTGCAAAGCTGGCTCATATCAGATGAACTTTTTTTTTCCATTGTCTGAGATGATATTTTGCCTGAGAGTGTGTATATCTTCCATCTTCCCCTTCCTTTTCTTTTGCCTGAATCTATGACTTTCTCCATGTGACATTTCAATGTGTTAACACTTTCTCATCCCACTGATCCCTTTCTTCCAGGTATTTAATCTGTTGCTCTCATTCTATGTGAAATTAATTTTAGACATTTTGTGTTTGAATCTCCCATAGCTTGCAAAGAGTTGGGCTTAAAATACATGTCTGAAGGCACAGACTGGCTGTTTTGATGTGCATGGCCTTCAACTCACTGCTTAGGCATTTCCATTCAGTATCAGCCCCTGCATGCCACAGTCCTGGCTATGGACCATGCAAGTGGCTCCAGGGCTCAACCTATCAGGTATGTTCTTGTAAGGCCTTGCCTTGGCTTGGAGTTCAGCTCATGTAGAGGGTGTCAGATGTGTGGCCCTTGGGCTCTTAGGAGAGAAAAAAAAAATGAACTGAGAGATTTTTAAACAGATAAGAGAGAGCTCCTGAAATAGGAAAAGGAAGGCATGCAGAAATAATGCAATGTTACTGAGAAAAATAGCTACTGAAATTTCTGGAAAATGTTGAATGATTACAGTGGCAATATTTCTGAATGATCAGAATGAGTAAATCCGTACTGAATGCAGCATTGGAATGGGTAGAGAAGATAAATGTTGCATGCAGCAGTGAGGGTTTCTTGCATTTTGTTCCAATGGATTTAACCCTCATCATCTGAAGCCCTTAGGCTTTAAAAATTTTCTCAGAGAAAGAAAAAGGAATATTCTCCTTCAACCTCATAAGGTAGAGAAACAAAGTTTCTTTTATACCTGCTCTAAAGAAGAATATAGTGTTCTTGCTCACATTCCTCTGCTTTGCAGGAATTGTGCACTCTGTGAACTTTGTCAGGCATGAAAAGGATGTGCAAATAGAGAAGGGACCTTATATGAGAAGAGAAAACTGGAGATCTAGGGAGAAGAGTGGAAGCTGCAGAGGAGGAAAAGGATAGAAAGGGAAGGAGAAAGAGATCAGGATTCTGTTAGAAGAGACTGCACCTAAAGTTTCAATAAGAGTGAAGCAGAATCTATCCTTCAGAAAATTCAGATGTATGTTAGTTACCTGTGCTCTGCAGTTCCATTTCATTTTTTCACTGGTATATAATAATTCCTTCTAACCGTCTCTCTCTTTCTTCTCTGAGTTGAGATGCTGCTAGACAACTCATCAAAATAACAATTTGCCTACTGCAATTTTCTTAATAGCCGCAAATATGATTTTTTGATAGACAAATCTATTATAACTATCAAATAGCATACTCCTCAATAATGTTCAGATCTCTTCATCCAGCCATCAGAAATCCAATAAAATGTGAATAATAGTGAAGCACTTTTGACAGAATCTTCCTACTAAAAAGCTTACATAGACACAGACATCTTCTTCTGGAAATGTCCAATATTGCAAACTTATGGTCTGGGATAGGTACAACCATGGCCTACCAAATGAGCAGATCCCTTACTGGCATCTCCCGTGGCTTGGCACAACAATCAGCCACCACTGAATTACTGCAGGGACAACATGCTGGAAAGGGAACGGCTGTCGCTCTCAGAGACATGATAATTTTCTTCTGCCAGCCTTGCTCTCCAATCAGCTGTGCCCAGGACCCAGCAGAAACTGGGATCAAGTGCTCCTGCATACAGCGGTACCTCTAAGCAGGGCTCGTACTGCTGTGCGAGCCAGCAGCTCCTGCCATCCAGGATCAGAGCTGCTCTTCACGGAGGCGATATCATCCATTAGCTAATCGCTTGGCTCTGCTTGCTACATAAGGCCAAGTCGGGAATCATACTCCCATGAGCATGTGAGCATGTTCTGATAATATAAACTATTTCCCTTGCATATCATGCTGATTAGAGGTGACAGTTCATTGAATCTCCTATTTAACCATGGAAGGGATGAGACAGCAGTGAAAACTGTGTTCTAAGCTTTTCAGTGTGCAGTAGGCATATTATCAATACTCACCAGGAATAACTCTTCCCATGGATGTAAGAGGAGTGCCAAGGCAGGTGCCACATGAATTGATTCTGGTAGTAGAGACACATATTTTGGGTGGTACAGGCTGAGACTCCAAAACTCATTGCACAAAACCTCTCTTAATTAAAGGGAGGAATAAACTTCACACCTAGAAGGAGAGAGGAAAAAGCTGCATCGCTTTTTTTATTCAATCAGTCTGCCAGTAAACAAATGTTAATGGAGTGAGACTCGCAAGAAGGCATACTATGAACTTTCAAAAAGATAAACTCAAGATCTTTAAAGAAAATGAAGGAATAGGAGAAATTTGCTTTCTGAGGCAGTCAGAATGCCTATTATACCATGATAATACTAATAATAATTAAAAAAAAAAAGTGTGCTTGAGGATACAAAGAAGGAAAAAAAATCAGATTTCATAGAAGCATTGCATTTTGAAATGCAGTGCAAATAAAAAGGATTTTTATAACATAATTACATTCCCATTAATATGTTAATCTCTTATATACAGACATAGAGAAGCAAATACATTACTTTAAATAATTAACTCTGTAGTGAGGTTTTATTGCTGGGAGAGGAGATTTTTCTATGGCAGGGTATTTAACATTTTAATTAAACTCTTTCTAATGGATGTTTACTGCTACTTCTATTCCTGCTTAAAACAAACCCATATGATCAGAAGAAAATGTAATTTTTGTCACAAGAAAGGAATGATTTCCTTCTGAAAGAAAGACTGGGGTTCTCTCCACTTTGCTCTCCCAGTTGATGTAGAGAAGTGTTATGGAGTGTTTAGACACTTGCATTTCTTATGGAAAGGTTTCATTTTGCTTTCTTCTTTGCTTTTCATAATTTCTTTCCTTTTATGCTGCTGATGCTGACATCATGTTTGACCTTCTCTAGAAGATTGCTTATGTTTTGGTGAGAGAAGAGAACTCAGGAAGCTGAGTAAAAAAAAAATCTAATTGAATTCTTCACAGATAAAGACTGCTAAAGGAACTACTAGCATGGCAGAAGTCTCCTTAAGGAACTGCAGTCACAGGATCAAGATTATCTAAGCAGAAGAAATTTTAAAAAGGACAGAAAGCATAGGGGCTAAAAAGCATACAAAAATGGAAGAACTAGCAAGGATCAGTAAACAGAGAACCTGAAGAATATATTCCACTCTGAAAAGAAGTTCTTAAATGTTATGCATGCTCTAGCATTGGAGGAAAGCTTTTGGAGATAGACATCTGCAATCCACACCAGAACATGTGGATATAGACAAGCTAACCCTGCACTGGTAAATGCAGGCATGACTTTAGGGAGAAACAGATGAGTGGGAAGAAAATGTACAACTTCTGTGGTTCATAGATGGTGCTGGAAGTTGACGAATGGAGAGTCAGCTCTGAGGGTGGCTTCTAACTGTGAGATACCTGCCCTTGGGAGCAGCCCTGAATCTCCTGCTTCACTTCAGGCAACCGTCCATCCTGCTGCAGCATAAGGCTTGGCCTGGGCAGCATTTATGCTCTGGTCCCCAGAGCAAACCAATGCTATTTCGGTCATCTCATTTTGTAAGGGCTTAGAAACCATGCCAGTAATCTCAGAACAAATCTATTGACGTACTTTTTTTTAAAGCATCAAAAGTCCTATAAATGACAAGCACAAGACTCCCTCTGCAAGCCATCTAGACAACACATGTGAAAAATCTGTGTTGAATAATTTAAATGGGCCATTCAGACACTCATAACAGCTCTGGGCTCTATTGGGCAACTGAGAGAGATGAGCAGTGAGGCTGTTTTCCTTAAAATGAATTAAATAAATAATAATAGTAAAAAAAAAAAAAAAAAGGAAAAAGAAGCCAGAAGCCACTCTGCCCTCTCACTGGCAGGAATATTAAGTACTGAAAAATAAAGAGGTGATAAGGATGGTACGTTACATTTTGCTGAAGTGAACAGTTCAAGCCCCAGCAGAGTTGGTCTGTGGAAAAGCACAAGTATTTTCTGTTTCAGTGTGAAATCCCTGTGGTATTGGTGGAAATGGCAACTACTTGGACACACACATGAAATCTGGCTTCTGAGGGTAAGGAGAGATGGCTGGAGGATGGTGAATGTCATGATTCCAGCCAGCACAGGGTATGCAACTAATGCCGTAGGTATTTTCTTGTAGATTCAGTTCATACTGATGAGCTGAATAGATAGAGAGGGAGAGGAAGGGAGGAAAACCAAGGAGAAAAGGTTACTTTATCCTAAAAAGAAATAAAGAAAATGGATCAACATGATATGCTGCAGAACAGTGCTGCCTAGGGGTCTCCTGGACCACCTGCCCATGACCAACCTGGTGACTAATCCTGATGAGCTTCATGTGCACATCCAGTCCTCCAGGATAGCCTTTGGACACCCAGGAGGATGAGGCCTCTTAAAATGGTTTGTCTGAATGTACGAGGAGAAGGAGGCCACTTTGAGCAGGATGGGGCAGGGAAAGGTCAGTGCTGACTCAGCCATATTGTCAGCCTGACAAACCAGTACAGCAGAGCAAGGAGTATAAACAGGGCTGCCCTTCCACCTGCATGTCAGGACTATGGCTTTCGGCTCGTCTTTGCAAGAGGCAACAGGCAGGGCAGCATCTCAGGAGATAAGGGCTTCAGGTTTGATCGATATTCTCCAGAGACAGGTAGTCTCTTCTGATCACATGCAGAGGTTGGTTAGGGCTGTACTACATGCTTGTGTTATCTGTCATCGTGTCTCTTCCTGAGGCATAGCAGAGAGGATCCCTAGGCTATCGAAACACTGGCACAAGCTAAAGTTAACATAACGTAAAAATTATATTCACTGTGTCACAAGGTAGTCTTTTTCTTGACACAGTGGATAGGAGCTATGTCTAAAAATGAAAGCTTCAGTCACCAAGACTGACCAATCATTCACAAGGATAAGGAAACCTCCAAAGTAAAATTGTTTATTGTGACAAAAGTCCAACAATATTTTTGCATTTGGAGAGGCTATTCATACCTGCTACCCAGATCGGCTCCAGGTGACTCTGCAGCATGTTTACCTGCACTTGTCTACTCTGTCAGATTAATTCAAGCCAGATTTATCCACTTTTATGCCTATTGAGTAGTGCCCTTCTGCAGTTTCAGTGGGCTTACTTGCTGATGCAGAATACTACTCTACACTGTAACCATACATTTTCCTTCTCCATTTTCTTCTTTTTCTTTTTTTTCAGACACCATCCTTAGGGATTCAGATACTCGTGAGTCATATAAAACTTCACATCCCTGTCTTAATTTTACAAGATTGTCTCTGTCTTTATTTATATCTCTAAGTGTAACATGTAAAACTGCAAACACTTTGTCTGAGGAAGCTAAGCAAAATGGAGTTGTATTTCACTGCCAAGATGCTTTTAACCAATTCCTGGAGATTTTCCTCTGTCTGTGATAAGATTCTTGAAAGGAAAGAATGAGGCAGTTATTTAAGAATAAGACAGGTTTTTATTTTTGATTTGGAGAACACAAAAGCCAAGAAAAAATAAAAGCCAAGTCACGACAAAAGAACAGCATGCCTTTTCTGTAATGTACAGAGAAGGAAATGGCTGCCAGCAGGAACTTCAGTGATCTCAGGGCACATTACATAGAAAAAAAGCCCTAAGATCCAGATATCACAGCATTGAAGTCTGCCATCTGTGCCCTCCCCAAGTCATGGCTGTCTGGCAGGCCAGGACTTCCCTCTCGTTTGCGAAGGTCAAGAGCTGGCCATGTTGAGATGCTACTGCTTCTGCAGGAGATCCTGTCACGGTTCCCATGTCTGGGAGTAAGTGGAACCACTAGCAAACTAACAAACATGGCACCTTTTCTATGCACCAGGCTGGTGGGAGTGAGGAGGTAGAAGAGGGTGTTATGGTTATGCCCCCGTGGCAGCATGAGGGCACTGGGTTTGCTGTACTCTTTTCCTCCTAGGAGGCACTGAGGTCCTGCTCACGTTGCTCTCCTCTACCTCTTCTTTCTGAAGAACAATTAAACTATTGCATTATGCAAATCCAGCCCATGTGGTGAAAGTGCCATAAAAGAAGATACAAATGCCTCTATGATCTCCTGAAGTGCCAAAGAAAGTCATTTTGGCACTATAAACACAATTGCTCCTCCTACTTGGTCCTCTGTGAGGGCAACTCTTTTTGACCCCCTTACTCTCCTTTCAAATGACACGCATTTTTAAATAAACCCTACCATGTCTTTATCATAGGGAAAAACAAAAAGGAAATCCTGATTGTGTGCTGAACTGATTTTTCAGAGATAGCAACAAGTAGTTTTCAAAGGAAGCCAAGTGTCTTTGTCTTCATTAAAATGATGGAGGGAAATGGACAAATAGAAATGAATTCCTTAACATCTTCTGGACAGATAATGATAGGAGGATTATCTTGGAATTTAGAGTGAAGTGTCATAGACACTATATAAAAAAGAACATTCAGTTACAATGAGCCTGAAAAGCAATAATTCAATTAGCAACAAATCTCCGGCTCTTTTAGGAGGTGTCCTAGACTCCTGCAACTTTGGTCACATCACATCCATTATGCCTCAGTTCTTCTGTTCCTGATACGAGGATGAACTGGTAGCAACATTAGTACCAGACATGAGTAACTCTCCCTGAATCTCCCCAAGAACCTCAGGTACAAAAGGTGGCCTGAAGTATAGAGTTGCTAATTGTTTTAAAGCCTGTTCTTGTTAATATTAATCAAAGTGTTGAGCTGACTCTAATCTAACCCATGAAGACAAAACTTTCATGGTGGGAAATGCTTTAAAGTTCACCATGCCTGCAAGAAAAATTTGCTTACTTGCTGTCCCTGTGCCTGTGTCTGGATGAATTCCTTTGCTGTTTCCACTAATTGTCACAACTACTTCCAGTGCCTTTAAACAAATGTTGACTCAATCCTTCTGTGACGTCTTAATGCTGAATGTTTGATACCACAATTTGCTAGGAGACACAGATAAAGGAATAAAAAGCTCTTCAGGATCCTACCTGATTGGTTCAGAGTGGGACTATGAATACAAAACCTGACCCAGAAAATGTATTTAATAGATCAAAAGGGAAGCTTTTAAAAATGCATAAATACATGTACAAGTGGATCTTAAATATGCATTTTCAGGAGCCAAAACAAGATATTCCTAGAGAGAATGGGCTATCTCCTGGGAAAACACTGCGTGTTGCATAACCTTCCATGGATGGTTTGATTTTGTTTTAGGAACCAGCAAGAAATTCAGTGCAAAAATAAATAAATCTACATTTCATTTCAGCATTACCAGTGGAACAAAAGATTTGATGTAAACTGACAAAAGCCAAGAAATTACAAATGCCTTACCCTACTCTTGTTCCTGAGTTTGTGTCTCTAATGACAGCATACACTTATGTAACGGCAGTCAGTATGTGGAGTGTCAGCTGTAACATGACATTTCTTACAGATTTGTTCATTTTGATCATTGTGTCTGATTGCTAGAAACTGAACCAAAGCACTAGATCCAGACAGTAAAACACAGAATGATTTCCCCTTATCACTCTGCCAGCTTTTTCTGTCAGCGGTGATCCTAGGAGACACCAGGGTGGACCAGAACATTGCTGAGCAATGGAGTGTCCAGAGGAAAAGATCAAAATGGTAATTACAAAGCATTGTGCTGCAGCAGCATTCCTCTGTGGAAATCCTTAACTTTCTGGAAGATCCTTATCCATGAGCAGCATCCTTATCCATGAGCAAAAGTGCCAATACCTGAGGAAACAAGATACCTGGTAATCTAAAAAATCAAAGGGACAGATTTTCAGACCACAGCTTTGAAAAGTACTTGGTCAAGGTCAGTAGAGAGCTCTCTGGTCAAAAGTTGCTCAGTTCTGTATTTCCAAATGTTAAGATTTACTTATTGAAGCCAAAAATCCACCAGAGGCTTTACTGATACTATTTTCCTATTGCTTTCTTGTGTCAGCAGTAGATGTGACAAATATGCCAAACATATAGGCTTTGACTCCCAAAATCTGATACTATATGATAAGAATAACCATCTCCCTATAATTCAAGCCCATATTCTTCTTGCCTAGCTACAGCCACTGCTTTCCACGAGTAACTCCTTTTCAGTGTGAAGTATCCCAGAGTCTGGGTGTTCAGTCGTGACACAAACCAGTCTCCAAAAATGCTGCATACCTCAACATCCTTTGCTGTTGGTGCTCTTCGAGTTCACCTCCAGCTTCACGAGAGGTGTCATGGAAGCAGCCCAAGAGACACACAGTTCAGCAGAAGGGTCCTTGCTGTTGGGGATATATGTCCTCAGGAGTGTAAATGAATGTAAATCAGTTGCTCAGGACCACTGAGAGAATCTCGTGAAGGGACATTAAGATTCATGCTTCTGGAACATAGTCATGCCTTAGCCATAATATTTTTCATCTGAAACTTTTCTCAATTTTAGAAGTATCTATAAATTAACTCCTGTCTTAACTTGTGCTGGGTCTGATATATACAAACATACACAGATGTTTTACACAGATTTACACAGATGGCTTTGATTTCGGCATTTTTTTTTGCATTTTAGTTGTTATGACAAGGAACCTCAAGGGATTTTTATAGCAGAAAACAACAAATAGAAATATTCTCATTGAATTTTTGAACATATAACTGACAAACCACTTTGCCTCCTGTACTTGATTTTTTAAAACTTAGTGTCCCTCTTTTCAAACTTTACTTTCCAGTGTCAAAACACTATTGAGGCCACTAGAATTTCAGGAAAAAGTTTGAGATTATGATCTGCAGTCTTGAGGCCTGTGTAATACTAATAGCATTATACCTACAGCATTCTCAGTAGCTGGGTATCATTATTGCCTTGTGACTGACCTTAAGCCTTTATAAAAGCAAGGATTACCCCTGTTGACTACCTTGTAGACGGATGTCAAGATATTAAAAATCAGTCATCATAACCCTTAGCCAAGGGACAAAATGGGTCATGGTAAGGGATTTCTTACTTTTAATAAGAACCGCATGTATGCCTATCTGCTGTACAGAGTATGATGCAGATTGTGATCACTGATAAACAGAGTCCGAACTGGAGTTCAAACTGTATGTGAGACTGTTTCCTTACCTGCAGCTGCAACTCTTTTCACCAGGACCTGTTGAAGCAATAACCAGAGGTCTGACTTTTAAATTCTATGATATCCTTTAAAGCAATATTCCTCTCTCCTCCTCCAACCTCTCTCTCTCTCTTTTTTTTTTCCTTAATTTTCTATTGAAGGACCTCAAACTTGTTTAGGAAAAAAAAAGCCATAGGCCACCATATACTGTGGGTGGAAGAGCTGTCATTTGCAATGATAAAATGTCATTAATTTAAAAAACAGCTTGCAGCTTTTATTCCCTCCTCCCTCCCACTCACTGACACTTCTGAGGGGGAATCTAAAATTATTTATATGATTCCCACAACCATTTCAAACCTTGACATCCTACTGGTCCATAGTATGGGGTTTTTAAAGCTGTTTGAGGCATGTAACCACAGGCGCCCCTGTGAAATCTAATCTTAGGGGCTTACATTGTTATTTGGACACAAAACATTTAACTAATCTAAGAAACCCATTAACGACTCCTAAACCCTTCCCTTTATGTTATGTCTTCATCTCTAGCTTCCATGTATCTCCTGTAACTTTTCTCCATAGCTGACCCACAGATTATTTTTAGTCATCAATCATTGATGAGGCTGGCATCTTCTCTCATCAAGAGGTCAATCACTATGTGACAACATCATATTAGAAACTGTCTGTATCACTATAGCCTCTGGAAGCCCTTACCAATACAATACATCAGTGCACTGCAGTCTGGATACGGATAAAACTTCAACTTAAAATATCGATGGTCTTTCAAATGAAACACAGTACAACAGTGAAACAAGACAACCAAGTCCAGAAGAAAAAGATGTTTGAGTGTAGAAATTTCTGTTGGTGAATGTTTTACTTTTTTTTTCCCTTCTTTTTTTGTGACTATGTATTTCAGAGGTGAAAGGATGGATGGGGAGCAGAAGGCTTGAGGGAGAGTCAGTAGTACTATTCATTTAGCTAGTAGTGCTCTGGAAGAGACCGAATTTCTGGATTTCACCTGTCATTTCAGAGCAGGGGGGAAAGCTCTGGGAGGAAAGTCCTGCTGGTGGTGATCTGGCTGCAGAAAGTTTTTTTGCTTTCCAGGCTGTCAGTCTGGCACATTGCGCTGCCATTGAATTCACTTAGAGAAAAGGAAGCAACAGCAACAAAAGATGTGGGGTTTATTATGAGCTGAGCTTTGCCTCTGATGGAAGACGTCATAAAAAATGCCAGGATCCTTAGATGAAGCTGGGAACTAGCTGACATTTGCTTCTGGCAGCACTTCAGAGACATTTTGGAGATAAAACCAAGAGATGGATAACATGAAAGCTTGGCAGTCAGGCCAAGAAAACAAATAGGGCTGAGGAAGTGATTTAAGTTGCCTCAAAAGGTTTTTGATCCTCTTAAGAACCAGCAGTAGAAATGAACTTTTTTTTTTTTTCTTCTTTTTTAATCAGGGAAAGAAGCCGTTCTGCAGATTTCTTCTGCAGGGCTTTCTTCAACAGGTAACATGTGTTTCTCCATCAAATGGTGGAGCCTAGAGGCAAGTCTGTGCCTGTCCACTGTGGCCTCCGAGGGAGGGCAGAAAGAAAGTGCTGCTGGGGGACTAAGAGGTGCCTGGGCAGGCAGCCAGTGCTTGTGAGCAGTGCTCTGGGGGCTGCAGTGTGAGCAATATGGCCCTGCTTCTGCTGGCACTGTTCTCCTACCAGAGGGTGCAGAGCTCAGGAAAACTCTTCTTTAAAGAAGAAAAAACCATACATCCCACAAAAGGAATGTTTTACAGAATTATTTCTCCTTTCCTCCATACCTCCTGTGCCAGAGTCAACCCTCAAACATTTCAAGTTTCTCTTGCAGGAAGAACACTGAAATTTTATGAAAGTATGCAAAACTATAAAACACAAATCACTCTCCTCTTTTCCATAACCGGATTTGGCCTGGAAATTTCTCTTCAGTTTACTTGATATTCTTGTTATTTTCCTATTTCCATATTTAACATTGCAAAGAGATAAAGCGACTTCCCCAAGGATGAAAAAAAAACCTAATTTATCACAGTCAGGCACAGTGCAAAAAGCTTTAAGAGGGCCACTTAAACTGGTCCTCTGAGAAGACTTCCTCTTCTATTTCACAGCCTGAGTCGTAGGCCTTGTTTTTTTCCTGTGACACAGCAACTGCTGCAAAGGCAGACAGTTCACCCCAGCTTATCCGTCTCTATTTCCTTAGCTCAAAAATGAGCCTACTGCAGCAACCTGTGTCCTGCTCCCTGACAGTGTCTCTTGGTGCCTTGCTGCTCCCCAGCAGAGCATCTGTCAGAGGCTACTGACAAAGTCGTGTTCTTTGAACCGGGTTTCTATGAGATAGGTGGAATAGATCCCCCTGGCAGCAGGTTAAAGGATTACAAATTATAATTTGAGATACGAAGGAAAGCAGAAAAAGAACCTCTTCTTATTTTTTTCCCATATAATACTACCCTATCCTCACACTGTCCACTGAGAAACTTGCTTTAAAAAGAGCATCTAAATAAAGGCAAAAGTTCAAGTGAGATGTTTGCTATTGGAATCAATAACCATCAAAAATGTCCACTGAGACAGGACTTTTGATCTACAATCTGAAATTGCCACAGGTTAAACCAGGTCCTTGGAGTCAAACGTGCTCAGGATGCAGACTTTTCAGAAAGCAAGCTTTTCAGAAACTGAATTCAGCCAGAATATCATTAATGGATGCACTACCAAGGCAGAAGGGAAAAACCAACACACAAAAAAGAAGTTAGGACCCAAGCTGCTCTCGTTTACTAATGAACATATTGTCAGCATCAGAGTTAAAGCTTTGGTGTGCTGATCAGGAGCCCAAGGATTAGAGCCTTTGCACAGCTTCCCTGGAGACAGTGTGGAAAGATGGACTGACACCAGGCCAGGCACTGCCCTTCTGCTTTCATATCCAGGCACATTTTCCTTTAAAAGCCACCTTTTAGTATAAAGCAAAGTTGCCATTGTGCTTTATAACTTCTGCAAGGAGTAAATATAGAATCACAGAATCCTTATGGTTGGAGAAGACCTTCAAGATCATTAAATCCAACAAATATGTATCTAGTCAACTAGCACTTGCAATGCTAAGTGGAGACATCATATGAGCAAGGTGGTTTTACCATCCATGGTAATATAGTGTGTGGAAATAGGGCAGTGCTTTGTAATAACGGTCAGATCAGTTGTCTTTCCTTGCTATTCAGAGGAACAACATTAATCATGATGTTCAGAGGAACAAGGATTTATTGTTGATGCTTGGATGGATGTAACTGGCAGCAGAGTGGGAAATCCTTTTCTCTTTTGTATTCGTTAATATTCAAAGCCCAGAAGGATTCAGGGACTGTTCTCTGATGATAAGCCACCTCAGGTGCAAATGGTTTCTGCTCATGCACAGAGCTTAGATGGGAGAGAAAATACTACTGGTTGTGGCAAACTAGGCATAATAAAATCAACCTGTCTCTGCAGTGCAAGTCTGGGGCAAAGATTATCACTGCATTTCATTCCATGGATCACAGGGGACTCCCTCTTTAAGGAACATTTAAGATAAAAATCTATCCAAGAAAATTCTGCTCCAAGGGGATGCAAGTGCAGGCAGACTCTTGTGAGCAATTGAACCAAAGGGATTTGTAATTCATAATCACAATAGACTAAAAAGGATAATCAATAGATTCATCATCCCAACCTGAAACCCTGGGAAGGCTTCCCTATGCATAATAAAACAAAACCAATAATTTGTTCTGCTCTCTTATTTGGAAACAGCTGAGCAAAGCTAGAAATGAGGTAATGGATAGATGGTCTCAGGACTGCATTAGGTAAGGACAAAATCAATTTAGCACCCACAGAGATTTAGGGCATCTGCTGATCCTGATAACTACATTCACCCCAAGTGAAATTCACCCCTATTTAGACAATAACCTCAAAGACTTTGAATTACTTATAACATCATAAATAAGGTTTAAAGAAGAACTTGAATGATCGGTAAATGTTATGCTTGTGTTGTGCACAGTAATGAATTTCCTCTCAGGGACTAGTCTGCCTATCTGTTGAATTTCAGTTCTCATCCTCATTGCAGGAAGAGGATCTCTTACCACTCCTCCACTCTAAGTAGCAAGAGCTCCTCTGTGAGGACTACTCTTCAGCACATATTTTTCAAGCATCAGATTGCGTGAAAAAAGAGTAGGGTCCTTACTGAAATTCTCTCCCCTCTAATCTGCAGACACTCTTGGGGAAGCTTTTGAAAAGGCAGGGTGAATTTTGTTGGAAACTTCAGAACTTCATAAAAACAATTGTTCAAAAAGTTATGAACATGTATCATTCTGCACTGGCTTTTTAACCTCAGCCATAATCTTTTGTATCATAGGACTGTGCAACCTGCTTTACAGATAATTCCAAAAAGAGAACTTAAAATGTTTCTTTGGAATCAAATGAAACAACCATTAAAATCTTAAGCATTTACAAGCATATTTTTAAAAAATAAGAAAGAAAAACAGAAAGCTATTTTGAATGAAAAAATATTAATATAATTTTTAGAAAGTGTCAGATGTATTATATTTTTCCCCTGTATGATTTTCTTCCTCTCATCGTTCCATAAATAGAGAATTTGGTATAACAGATTGAATTGAAGATTAACATTAGCACCCTCAGATCTTTCCAAAACCTATTTATATTGAAGAAGTTTTACTAGGTTTTCTATCACATGCAAAAAAAAAAAAAAAAAAAAAAAGCGTCAGGCTGCCGTTAAGACTGAAAGTATTTAACAGTCATTCATACAAATAATACTATCTATTTTAATGATGCTAAAGCTATGTGAGTAATTGTTAATTCATTTTCACAAAGGGTTCTTTGTCCAGCCTAATGTTAACCTTTATGTAGAACCTGACAAATCTCTGTAGGACTAATATACATGGAAAGACAGAATAACACTGAGGTATTATTTATCCAGGGAGAGTCAACGTACCAACTCAGCCACCTTTGGAGTGGATAGTATTCTGCTTATATGGAAGGAAATTCTTTATTGTGAGGAATATGCTTCCTGTGTTACATATGTTTAAATTTTGTAATATTAATAAATCAATGCAATTGCTAACCATTAACTACATAACCTAGAGCAGAATTAATACCACTACTCCACTCTTATGTATGTTTTTCCATTTCCCAGTCTCAGAACATTTTAAAGATCTTTGGAGTAAAAAGCCACACAATACCTCTAGTACTTAGGTAAGGAGTTTGTGATTGACTCTTAATTACTGAAAGGAAAACAAAGGCACAGTGAGATTTAATGATTCCCCCAAGGTCACACAAAAAGCTATTGTCAGAGCTAGGTTAGTACCTATGTCTTTTTATGGCCTTTTCTTATGCTCACCACAAAACTGGACTCTTTCCTCAAAGTTGCATGCTGTCTGATAAGGGCGCATCAAGATGCTAAGCCAGATAACAGTAGCACAGAATACAGGAAAGAAACTAAGTGGGAAACCAGCAAATGAGGCTTGCCAGTCCAGCAAGGGATTGACCCAGGGACCTTTTCATCTCAAAGCAGCGGGGTTACCTATTGTGCTAAAGAAGCAGCTCTTTAGGTGGAATCATTAAGAGCATGCACAGAGAAGCAACAAAACTTAGACTACCAGCTATTCACAGCTGGCCTCTCATCCAGACTGCTGAGAGGCCTAAATCAGCTTAGCTCCTACACAAAGATGAAATCAAGCACCAGCAGGCTGTTTACTCTCTGTCAGCCAAGTGGGGTCCAGGGTTTTTTTTTCCATTTTTTTTTCCACTCCTGACAAATATTAGCCCCTCTGCTGTTGGTTATTTGTCGCACTCAGGGTGAAACAGTCACGACACACAGCCAGAGAGGCGGTGAACACCCCAGCTGAGGGCCAGCTCTCTAACTGAACTGTTTCCAAGGTAGGAAAATAAGGGCTACTTGGATAGAGTTTCCCGCGGCAATTCCAGGATAAGCTGGAGAAGAATGATACCAAGCTGAATTCACATACAGCCTGAGAGAAGACAAAGGATGCAAGCTTGTTTCAGACTATGACTTTGTAGTGACTCACTGTGCTGTCTTAATGTCTCTTTAAGGATGTTATCAAAATCTATAAACATTTTATGAGAATATATTACTGTGCTAGTGCTAACAGACAATACCCCAATAAAACCTTTTTATTCAGCATCCATGAATAGGTCTTTTCGTATAGTCTACATTGTGCACGTAAAGAAGATTTGCTTTAAAAAATATATCAGGTGCCTGAAATGTGGCAACTTTTAAATACAGACTGTTGTCCACAGTCTAAGAGTTTTGCCTGACTTAACCCTTAAGGGCTTACAGCCTGATCGTTCTTTTTCTTCCAGAAGATAAGACCTTTAGCAATACGGCAGTCATAACCCTGCTCTGAAGCAGTGGTTTGGTGCTTATTCAAAGGGAGGATTGGAATCCACTCACTTCCCAGCACTGCTTCCCCTGGTGCTTTCAGTTTTCCAAGCATCCATTTTGTTCAGTTAACAGTGATAACAAAAAATACAGACTGAGGTGTGGGGCCACTGCAAGAAGAGAGCTGTATTTAGTCGTAACTAAATCATCTTCCTCCTTATGTCCCAAATAAATGAATGAATGAATAAATACTATAAATCATTTCATAGCAAGCAGTGTTGTGGAGAGCTCTAAAAATAAACAGAAAAGAATTAAAAGCATCGTAAAAGGTAAAATGAAATTTAAAAAGTCAATCTGTAGGGCAGGTATAAGGTACTCATAGTATGTTTTTCAAATACGTTTGCAATTGAGAACTATGGCAAGCAAGAGAAAAAAAAATGGATCCTTACTTACAAATAATAAGAGTGATGTACTAGGAATCTGATGTAGAAGCAGATCTGTGAAAAAAAAATCATTCTTTCTTCTTTGCATCTATCTGTGCTCATCATGAGAAGGCATTTACCCACCACTAGGATCAGATTCCATTGCCTGATAGAAGAAGCTTTAGAAAGTGTGTGGAGAATTAATGCTAAATGGAAAGATGAAGACGGAGAATCCTCAGAGTCGGGCATACCAGTACTTTATCTAAAAGATCCACAATGTGAAAATGACAGGGAAGACCCAATGAAGAATCTCTTTTCCTAGCTAAAATGGTAAAATCAGCCTAACCCTTTCAGCAGCCCACTTTAGCTTCTTGTGATGAATGTCCAAAGCTTCAAAGGCCTGAACCATTTTGAATGAGCTGGATTAATCCCTCCATTTTAGCACCTGAACGGAAGCAGCAGCAAGGGCAACATACCTAGAATCCCCATACATGTACACCTAATGCTGAAAATAACCAAAAGGGAAGCAGTGCTCTTATTTAGAGATCGGAGGCTCCTTTTGCATAGCAATTTCTCATCTGATATCCCAGAGATCGCATGTGTGCAGATTTCATTCCTACTTGGTAGCCATATTATTAATAAATGAGAAAACGAGACACATATCTCAAAAATAAGAGGGATGTGAATCTACTGGAGAGAGTCCAGCACGAGCCTACAGGATGATCAGGGGCCTGGAACATCTGCCCTATGAGGAGAGGCTGAGGGAGCTGGGCCTGTTCAGCCTGGAGAAGAGAAGGCTGAGAGGGGACCTGATCAGTGTATATAAGTACCTCAAGGGAGGGAGTGAAGAGGATGGGGCTGGCCGCTTTTCAGTGGTGACCACTGACAGAACTAGAGGAAATGGCCACAAACTCAAACACCAAAAGTTCCACAAGAACTTAAGTAAAAAATTTTTAACAGTGAAGGTGACAAAGCACTGGAACAGGTTGCCAAGAATGGTTGCAGAATCTTCTCCGGAGATCTTCAAAACCTGCTTGGATGCTGTCCTGTGCCGCATGCTCAAGGTGACCCTGAGTGTGCAGAGGGGTTGGACTAGATGATCCCTTCCAGCCTTAACGATTCTATGATTCATTCATGGCTATCCCTTTGCAAAGATTTTTGTTTCCCATTTTACTTTATTATCTATGACACCACTCCACCTACAGTGATTAATAGCCGGACACTTATTGCGTGTGTGTGTGTGCATGGGAGCTAGCAGAAAATAGCAATGGATGGCTCGAGTCTTTGAGTAAAGTGCTTTCTTCTCCCTTAGAGCCCCAAAAGCCAGTCTAACCCAGGCCTAGTAGTGGGGTCTCACAGAAATCCAAGACTCAGTCTTCTGGCATGTCACATCCTGGCCTCTGCCTTCCTTTGCCTTTACCTTCCTGTTGCCTCCAATCCTGCAGGAGTAGCTGTGCTTGGCACACAGAGTTCCTGAACAGGGAGAGGCAGCACATCTTCACTTCCAAGGGCAGAATGTGCTGTTAGAAGCAACATGAGGATTTTAGTAACTTGGTGCCTGTAATAAAGATTAAGAAAATGAGAGTAGACATAATTGGGTCAGAGCAAAGATCAGCCTAACATAATATCTGTGCTCCAACACTGGCCAAAAGTAGAAGCCTGAGGAAGAAACAGAACAGGCAGAAGAACATATCTAAAACTCTTCTCTTATTGCTCTCCTGCTCTGAAACTTTTTCAAGTCAGGGATTTCTAACTTTGAACTAAACTGATTTCTTTATATTTAGGAAACTTCGGGAGTTTTCTTTTCCAAACACTTTCCAGTTTCTTCCTGAGGTCACATTACCACTCTTTTGCCAGGAGTACTGCAAGTCACTAAGTGTTTTGTGAAATAAACCTCGTGCTCATTTTGAATCTGGCCTCCAGTAGCTCTATCAGATGCCTCTAGACTTTGCTTTGCTATAGACAGCAATCTGTCCCTTTCTTCCCCATTCTGCACTGCACTGCTAACTGAGAGATTGCTAAATATCTCCCTTCCAATGTCTCTTTTACAGACCAAAGAATCCCAGCAAACTCAGAGACAAAGCTCACCAAGATTTTGGGGAATTCTCTCCATTTCAGGCTGCAGAGGTCCATGCCACTGAAGAAAGTTGCCACCTGTTTCTTCTTTCCACACCTGGGTCCCCATGGGTCAGGCAACTGATAGGCACTGGTGGATCAGTCATCATGCTGTGCGAAAGATTGTGTTCTGTTAGTATTTCATACGAGTGTATTCCTCATACAGAAGCCACCCCACACCTTTGATGAAATGTCTTCAGTGCTTCTGAGACAAGAGAACTAGAATGGGAATCAGTATATGGCCAAATCACGGATTCCTACAGAGGCAAAATAATGTTCCTAGTATTTAACATGCTTTTTTTTTTTTTTTTTTAAACTGCTCTGATATACTGAGCTGGGGCTTTCATAGAACTATTTCTTTAAAAACACAAGTACTGAGACACAAGCATCAGCATTGTGCCTATCATTTTGCCTGTCAAGTTCAGAGTATTCTTCCTTGGATTCCCTGGACCTGGATGGCTTTACATTTGTCTGCACTAATTTTCACCAGCTCAGCCATTCACCCTTGTAAGGTCATTCTGCAAGGCTGAGTGCCTGTCTATATAACAGTAGGTGAAGTTCCTAACAAAATTGAACAGCAAAAGGCAGGAAAGCTTCCACACCTCATCAGAGGATGTTTCTGGATTATTGCTCTGTTAACTGTATGAGTTAATGCAGATATAGCTTTTGCTTTCCACTGTGCTTTTAGAGTTAAATTATCAAAGAGGAGAGAAGAAAAAAAGGGTGTACACAGAGGGGAAAAGAGTGGCAACTTTGTTCAGTGGCAGGGACCTTTTCTGCCTGAGATGGAGAACATTTACCCTCAACCCCAATGAGCTTTGACTCAGTCCCTACGATGTCTGCTGGCATGTAGCATGATAGTGACCGCAAGAAAAAATTGATGTTTCACCCTCCCAGGAAAACACATTCACTTACCAGCCAGCGGAGATCGGATTCTGCCTCTGGGATTTTATTGCATGTGAATAGATGAGTTTGTGTCTCTGGGCACATCCAATGCTCCTGGTCATCCATCGTGCCGTCAATTATGTGCAGCACGTGGCATAGAAGCTCCCAACCTGATTTGCCATTTCACAGAGTGGAAGATAATTTCCATGTGCTCTTCCCCTCCCTTTGTTTTCAATGCAGGTAATTAAAAGTATCAAAAGGAAGTATCACTGTCTCATTACATTCCTAATTTATATGAATATAATATGCAAGGAAATTATTTCAAGCATGAAAGAAATAGGAAAACCAGCCTAACAGTGGGCCAGTCCACCCTGCAATTTTGTAGATAAGAGAATAGAGACCTAACTCTTAATAAACTAAAAAAATAAAAAGCCAATAACATTTTAATGGAAGTAAAGAATTAAATTAATGGATATACTACACATATTTATATGATTAACAAGCTGTGTCACTTATTTTTTTCAGTAGGTATAAATTGAACTCCCTAATAGTGCAAGCATTTATAGCTGCTTACAGTTTGCAGTACTTTGAATCAGAGTCTTGTCCTAATAATTATTCATTTCTCAATGTTGAAATGAGCTCATTTGGGGATGCTTTTGTCAAATTAGAAGTTCAATGTAAAAGGAAACTTATTATCAGTATGCTAGAACTTGTTTCCCAAAAATATGTTCTCATGTACTTTAGCAAGTCAATATGCTAGAAAAGCTAGTGGGAAAATAAAAAAGCAAGCATAAAAAAAAAAAAAAAGTAAACATGTAATTGAACAGTGTGACTGCGACAGAAACCCAGGTCTTCTGCTGCTTTTTCAATGAAAGAGACTGTTTGGCATTTGTTCATGAGCTGTTCCACTGATATCAGCAGGACACCACAAAAGTGATGAAAAAAGCATAAGTTCACTTCAAGGTCTTAGATATACATTTTTTTGTCATCATTCTGTTAAATATATCTTTAAATATAAATATATATCTTTATATGCTTTAAATTTGCAATGATTATTGACAAGAGTGAGTTTTTCCATTAAAGTATGTTAATGAAATATTCATAGGCTTTAACAGAAAAATGGCACAATAAAGAAAACCGAGGGTAAATATCTAATTAAAATACACTGGCCTAAACAAGGCAACAAGCACAACAATTCAACACAGTAGGCTTATGTCTAGGAAGCTGCACGAAATAATAAACATAGGAAAATTGCCAATTTTTACAGTGCTTTTCCTTCACCTGTGTCAAAGAAGGAGAGAAGCTGCCAAGTTTGCAGAGAAATTTAATCATTTGGCTATAAAAATTTTTATTTTTGTTAGTTTAATATCACCTAAAAAAATGATGAAATAAAAGGCCAGCCTGTACTCAAAGTGCTTGCAGTCCAAGCAATGTACTGCTGATATTAATTACAAAGATTTTCATGCTCTATTTTGAAGATGCCTTGTTAGGATTTAAATGTCACAATCTCAATAATGTAAATGCTTGGAGCAGGAGAAGAAGACATTCAAGCCTCTTGGCCTCCTTTCATTGCTCAAGTAGACATCTGAAAAAAAAGAAGGAATGGCAGAAGAAATGCAAAAAATAAATTAGACTTCTAAAATCCTATTTCAGGTTTAATGATGGAGGATGCTAACTGAAGTAAGGATTTATACATGTAATTTTGAAACTGATGTTTGTAATTAACTAATGACTTTGCAAAGCTTTGATCTGAAAAATGTAAACTCTGCCAGTTTCATGGTTGTAGAACAGCCTTCAGGACTCAGCTGCAAGGGTAAAGGGCAAACCTGGGCAGTCCTTCTCCTGCCAGAAGCACTCATTGGCACTGCCTGAGCCAAAGGAAATCACTTACAGCCACTGGTGATGGAATCCAGGCATCTTTCCTTTGCTGAATGTTTTTTTAGGTTGTTTCTATGCAGAATCAGCTCAGGTTAGGTAGGCTTCAAGTTCAGGTGGAGCAGGATTACAACTGTGTTATTTCACGGTCAGCTCATGTCCAAACACTTGTTCTTTGCACCAGTTTGCTCTGTCTTTTTCTTCTGCACCCAGGTCAGTCCCAGGCAAAGCCATCATCTGCAACAAGGCTTACTTGAGCTCTGGTTTTGGCTTGACATCACATGAACTCCCCAAGGTTACATCTATGCTGGTAGCTAAGTGGGGAAGGTCACAGGTTTATGTATTGCCTCTGATTATCTCAGCTGGATGGGTATTGGCATGCTTCTTTGTACATCTAGGCCAGTGAACTTTTTCCCTCCTCATGCATATTACAGCATAGGGGTTAACCTAGACGAGTAAACATTTCTAATAGGCATTTTGCATTTGTTCACCTGCTGCCAGAGGTGACGTGTGCTCAGTGGAGATCAGTCTTATTGTGACATTTAGCCTCAGTTCCCCAGAGCAATCAAGGCCCCCTTTTATCTGGTAGCTGAAAGTGATGCACCTACTGATCACAGAGCAAAAGGCTGTCATGTCAGGGATAAGTTTACCGGAGATAAAGTGGGTAGAAATTCATTAAGAAGCTGCTCAACCATTTTTGTATGTTACATTTTATGCCATTTTATGTTACTGAGGAAAAATGGACATGGTATTATGAACAGTTCATTAGAAATTATTGCTGTCAGAACTAATCTAGGATGGACACAGTCTAAAACAATGCTGTGTTTGGTAGAGAGACTCTAACTTTTTTTTCCTCATACATAATGCTAAAAAGAGCCATTAATTAAAGTATGACAGGGTATGTGTGGAATCATTAGCATATTCTTTAGAAAAAAAAAAGTCTTATTGCATTTTCCCCATCTGGCAAAGCAAAAAAAAAAAATCAATATTATCAGCATTCTCAAGCCACGCTTAAACGAACTACAGAGAATGATGGTGATGGAAGAAGCACCATTATAACTTGCTGGGAAACTTTGTTTATGAGTGGAGAAAATGAGCTGGTTCATCTGCAGCTGGAACTACAGGACTAACAGTCTCTAATCGTACACAGCAGGTAAAGCAAGGCTGAAGGAATAAAGCACTGCAAAATGAACAGCATAATTAGGGTAGATCAGTTGTGTGGCAAAGACTCTAGGACAACTATATCAGTCTAAGACAGAAGAGCAGCAATTCATTGTATTTGTATTGTTCTTGGTGGATCCAGAAAAAAAGCCCCATAGATACCTAAAGGAATTCACAGCAGTGGGCAATTCTCTCATCTTCATTATACAACTTTAAGGAGCTTTTTGCCATACGGGCCTCCTTCTCTTCTATTCTTAGTCATAGAATATTTCTAAAGAAACACAATAATATGAATCAACATATTGCAAAATTCATTATACCACCAATACTTTATGTTAATTTACCTGTGTTGAGAGAGTATCAGACCTACTAATTAAGACTTTCAACAGAGATGTTATAAAATAATTCAAGGTCCTTAAAGCCTGGGTTATTGTATACAGTGCATCAATCAGAACATAAACAAGGATAGCTCAATTGTAACTACAGAAAGCATAAGAGTTATCTTCAGACTTGGATAACATTCTGACTACATCCAGCACCACTTCCCTAGGACCTCATTAGGCTAAATTCTACGCTGGTGTGAGAATAGCTTTATTGGAATCAGCTGAGTTGTATCATTAGTGGCCAATGGAGAGCTGAAGCCAGTGTATATAATGGACCTTCCTGAAATTGGTTTCAGGTGTGCCTCTAACTTCAGGTTGGGGATTGTAGCAAGAAAGGGGATGTTACGGCTAAGTAGTGTGTTGGTAAGTAGTGCTTTACTTTTTTTAAAAAACAAAAACAAACAAATTAAAAAACCCACCACCAACAAAAAAAACCCCTTATATTCTTGGTAGTAGTAGGCTGGTCAAAACAGGTAAAGTGATATTTCTGTCTGATTTTGTCCAGTGCTGTATATCTGCCTAAGGGCACATGGCAGGATGGGTGATGAATCTGTTGGCATGGTGTGTCTGCAGCTTGGGCACTGAGTTTAGCTACTGAAGTGCTGCAGGCTGTTCCTAATAGAAAAGGAAACATTAATGTACTTTCCAAGAAGATATGTAAAAGCTGTCAGATTAAGCTATTTATTAATGGGAGGTGTAGAGTGTTGGTGTTTACTGCTGGGCATGTAACACTGCCTGTTAAGTCATAAGCTATACCACTTTAAGGAAATAAGACTCCTCTATGGAATGTGAGGTCAGTTCCCTCATATGACTTCTAAATTCTCTGAGCAAAGATAAACGCAATGTGGAGTGGCTTCAAGTCTCTAACATGTTAAAGACTTTTCTCAACTCCAGCAGCCACGTGGCAGAAACCTAGCTGACACTGCTGATTCTGGCAGTGTAAGAAATTGTCCAAATATGCTCACACACAGAGGCTTATGTTTTAATGTTGGAAGACAGAGAAAACTTCAGGCAGAGCTGCTGCATTCAGGCTTGGTTAGCACTGGGCATCCTGGCTGACTGATATGCCTCTTCAGAAAACAAAGCAATTGCTAGATTCTGACCTGGAGTAACTTTTGATTTTATGAGGGGATGGGGGAAAGACTGTATTTCAGGTCAGCCAATAGTGAAGCTTTTTTATTTTGGTCTTTTCTGATAATCTTAGATTTGCATAAAAGAAAAGCAGAGGGGAGGAAGAAGGGTAGCTCATTCCCCTTTTTGTTATCAGCCTGACAGGTGGTCTCCTGTAGTTCCTTTTCTGAAAGAGGCTATATGCAAGCAAAGTTATTCTTCAGGCAGGGCCTACTTTGAAAACTGATCCATCTTCCAGGGAGTTATGGCCTTTGATGAAGAAGAGTCCTCTTTGTACCAGGAGGCTATCTGAGTAATGAATTATTCAGCCATTCTGCCCCTCCTTTTCATAAATCCAAGTGCAGATTCTTTGTGCCTTCCTCATCAGGCTGCTAAAGCTTTAGGAATATCTTATTTATGTGTTGTGTATCTCTAGTTGTCCTGTGTGGGAAGGCTTCACCACAAACCCCATCACAAACTTCAGGTGGGAGACTTGCGCTTGTGACACTTTATATAAAAGTGTTTAAAAGACAAATGTCCCAGTGAAAAGTTACATCATTAGAGTTCTTCAATTCTTTTGCCTTCCCACTCCCCTCAACCATTTTGTAGAATATAATTGTAAGTAATTTCAGCTCCATCACATTCTCTCTTTCAGAGAATGATGTCTTTCCTTTCCTCCCCATCCCACCTCCACTATCCAGTTCTGTTTTCAAGTTGCTGGTCACCTCCTCACTCCTGCATAACTGGAAGTGGAGCAGTAATTGTAAATGAAAGGTAGAGAAGTATGTTGTATAACAGAAATTATATGGTTTCTGGTTAAGAGGAGACAGAATGGTCTGTGCATACTTATAAAAGAAAGTATTTTGAGATGTTTAGAATGTGGATTATTCTTGCAACAAGCCAGAGTTAATGGATGAAGATATCCCTTCTCTTTGGCTGGTGGGTCAGCAGAAACTCCAGCCTCTGGCATAACAGATCTGAATAATGCTCACGTAGAGAGGAAAAAAAGATGGGTGTGGAGTTGCTTCTTCTCTGGCAGAGTGACTGCATGCCTTTCTAGGCAGAAATTGGTACAAATGCCAATATCTGCAAGGCAAAGGGAGGGCTGATTAGTAGAGGAGCCAAAGTATTGTTTTGCTTTGATATGTGGCTGTGAAACCAGCCACAGTTTTGGTTCCCTGTTAGTATTTGCTCTACTCTGACCTCAAAAACAAAAAAGAGCAAGATGCTGCAGAGTATACTAAGACATAACTTTATCAGTGTGACTTGTCTAAAAATCCCTTTAATCCCTTCTCCAAAGAAATAAGTTCTGTATACAAAGTAATTAGGTCCTCTGCCTCAGCATGTGTGAACTGCTGCTGAATCTTCCCCTAGGCAATGCATGTGAAAAGGCATTTCTCCGCCTTCAAGCATTATAGCTATTCATGGCAGCCTAGACCTATTTTTCTGCCAAAGCCTACAAGTAAACTTGAAAGAAAAGCTGCCAGTGGAACAAAATGGTACTCAACTTGCATATCTAGCTGCTCTTCCTGAAACTTGCACTGAGGCAAGGAGGTTTCCTCCCCTTTCTAACTACTATGAATCAACCCTATATTAGTTTCTGTAGCCTCACTGTTTTGAATACTCTTGTTGGGTATAATCCAGGGTAGTCTAAACTGTTCCAGGTGGCTGGTAACTTGCTGATAGCATCAGTGATAAAATCATCAATAAACCAAATCCTACAGAATTCTGTGGCATTGCAAAAATCTTGGAAGTGAAAGATGAGTAAAAAATTTATACTTGCCCAGTGCTGGCTATTTGTAACAACCACAGGACATCAAAGCCTTCTGAAAGGGTTTGCCCATGCTTTCACAGTGGATTGATGACATCTGTTTCAAACACCTTGAGTTCTGAAGTACTTAAAATCCACAGCCAAATCTTACAAGATATTATCTGGCACAGTTTTTGTTTTGTTCATGATGACAAGCCTCAAGTTCTGCCTGTCCCTTTTTCTGATGTTAGGAGATAGGTTCTCCTTGACTTTTTTTTCAGGTGAAACCTTGGATTTCCATCAAATTCATTGTTCACCATTAGCCATGCTGGAATGCCAAGGTCTAACCGCTTTTTTCATACGTCATGTAATTCTCCTTTTGAGAACCTTATTGTTTAAGAGATTATACAATACTTGTAAATTATATATTTTTCAACCTGTATTTGATAAATTGAGCTTGTCCATAGCTGGAGAGACATTTGACTGCCAAGTGCAAAATAGCCATCGTGAAGGTAGCATCCAGGGTATCGAGTTAAAGGTGGTCAAAAACATAATTCATGCAAAGCAATCTTCTTGGATGTTCCAGCTCTTGTAGCCTGCTTCTGTAATACTGTCAGTTAGCCTGAGCACAAGCAGTGATGAACATCTCTTCCCTAAATCAATTTCCAGACAAATCAACCTACTGGGAGCTGGAGCAAACCTCTGATGCATCTCTTCCTCTGGCAGCCCTCTTTGGATACCAGTCAGGCTGAGAAGAGACAAGCAGACTGGTATACTGTTACACACAAAAGAAATTATTCTCTTGCAGGGCAATGAAAATGATTTATCTTGATCTGCCCTCTGATGCTAGTGAGTATGACTCTGGACATGGCAAAAAAATCCACCTGTTGCTGAAAGCCATAGCGTAGAATGTAATAGGGTGTTGGCAATGGCATGTAAGGGTGTTGGGTTTCTTGCGGTGATGGGAGGGACCCCTACCCATGATTTATAAGGGCCTCAGTGAAGTTGCAAAGAAAAATGGAACTCTACTTCAACTCTCTTTCTAGATTTCCCTCTGTGAAGGTAACATGCATGGAGGTGTGTGGGGAAGACTTTTTTCCCTTACCAATAGTTTAGGAGGCAGGCTGGATCCTCTGCCATATCTTGGCCAAAAATGACTTGTTATCTAATGTCTAGCCTTTCCCAATTTTTGGTACACCATCCCCAAAGACCTCCAGCAGTAGCACTTGTGGGAAGTAGCAAAAGTGTACATATTTTTATAATCTGCTGTTCTTTCCCCTGTATGTTTTCCTGAATCTCTGTATCCCTACTTCTCCTCATCAATATTGTGTGCTATGAGTTAAACTGTATCCCACATTGCCTTTGCCATGGAAACTAACATTCCAGGTTTTTTTTATTTTTGGTTAGAGTGGGAACAATGGATAGTGAAAGATGGACAGGACAGAAGCTTTTCCAACTTTCTTTGCATAGTTTTCTGCATGAGATGCCTCTATTGCATCTTGCAAGTGCTCAGTTTCTCAGAGTAAAATAAACAGCTTGGCAACAGGGCAAGAAAAAGGAATCCTTTCTGCCCTGGCCTACTGTTTATGAATATCTGAGCTAAGTTATCAAACCTGGACCAGTTATTGATGTGTATCAGCTGAAAGATTCATGACAGGACAAAGGCAGTAGGACTAAAAATGTCCTACTTGATTGATTTTTAATTTGTTGATATTTGATTTTGATCTACAGTCCAAATGCTGAAACATGGATCTTCTGAAACAAAATTTTAGACTTCCCTGTGAACATTTTTACACCGCTCCAGTAAACGGTGGCTAAGCCATGCTATCTTTCTGTGGAGGGAAGTTTCTGTTTCTTCTATTCAGGTAATTGCTTCGGTATTTTTCAGCTACAAGCACATGGCACTTCTATAGCAATCTTTTTACAACTTGCTCAGAGTTTAATGGTGGGAATGATATAAATGCTGTAATGTGATTTTTAAATGTTATTAGTTTAAGTACAAAAATGGAGAGAGAGGTACAGACTTGCGTAATACTAAAACTTGAGGATTGCAGTCGTGCAAGTGATTTGATAAAGAAATGGGCAATAGAAACTTGGCCTGGCTTCTCAGTACATGCTTCTATGAAGCATTTCATAAATGGTTCATTATTCACCAAAAACTTGCATGGATCTTTTGTTTCTACTTTGGGTTATTTTTTAAATAATACACAGAAATAGAAGAAATACAACCCAGCCTTTTCAAATAGAAAGAGATTAAAAGGTTTGTGAAGAAGGATGCAAGACGGGCAAAATAATTGAATATATACTGATAGAACATGCTCCTTCACTTGAGAAGTATTTTATGGATGAAAAACGCAAAAAGCAACTTATTACTTGTTAGCCTTGAAGTAGGCCATCCTCAAACATCAAAAGTGGATCTTTCGATAATGAATAGTCAATATCTGGAAAATTTACAAAAATACCTCTAAAGTAAAGAACTGATTTATGGTTGGGCCATGTGTAAAGGCATTATGTAGCAAGCAAATCTACTGCAGTGAGCTTCAGCCACTCCTACTACTTTGTTTTTTCCTCCTAGCCTTTTGGACAGGATTATTCACTCCTGACCTTGTGCTATCATATAAAAGGCATAAATTGAGCATATTTATTTTACTTTCTCCTTAATAGATTTCTAGTTTAGGGCAAGGATTTACAGTCTATCCATCCATTTCTATTCAGATCATGACTTGCTGGTTATTAGGTACAGTATTACTTCTGAGGAGCCTTTTTCATTCCTCCAAACCTGTAGGACTACTAAATGCCCCTACGAGGGGGATGGGCAGTGAAGTTTTACCAAATGTGTCATTATCTGAAGAGGAAATTTCTTAAGAGAACTGCAAAATTTGTGGAATTACTTGGCTGAATTCAGCTGTTGTGCAAATCTTAAGATGTGCCTCATGAGAGATCCTTCTAACAATTCAACAGAGTTCATATTTGCACCTCTAGAGCACTGGTGAGTTGGCATTAGAGACACATCAAGAGAAAGGATCTTATGCACTTGTTCTGCTTAATTCTTTTAAACTGAGATGCAATGTACAAAACTGCACCTTGAAAGCACTGTTCCTCCAGAACAGGGTCTGAGAACAGCACAATCCTACCCCAAGGGAAATACTGTTTCATTTGGGCTTGCTTATTGACAAAGACTTGCACTGAAGGCAAAGGAAGAATCAGTGCATTCATTTCTGGGTTGGCTTGCCATGTTAATATCTGTTGGAGTGAATAATGTCTGTTGTCACATATTCCCACAAGGTATAGCATTCCAGCCAATGAACTCTAAGAAGGTGCCAGGAAGCCTTTGTCACTTTTCTCATTCAGGGTTTGGTATTTTCTGTACTAGCAGCAAATACAACACCCCCCAAATTTCATATCTCCCCAGTCTGGAAACTGAAATGAGCCCAGAATAGCTGTTTCTAGATTTTTACTTTTTTTGTCCCTAAATAGCATCATTCTGAGGAAAGTTGAGAATACTTCTGATACACCTAGAATCATGTTCAGCTGAGGATGAGTGTTAACTGGATCTATTCAAGGCAGTGTTGCTGATCCATTCTCCAATCTCTGAAGATGATTTACCATACCTGATACCTTTTTTCCCTCAAAATGCACAGCCTGCTGTGTAAAACATCATGTAGATGATTTCTGCACCTCCTTGTCCAGAAATACAAAGCTGATCTATTGTCAAGTTTTTCCTGCATTGGAATAGGTCATACATGTGGGATATAAATGTGGTGATGGTTTCTGATTTGAAGCAGCTAGCCCAACCTCTACTCCATGCTCTGTTTCTGCTGGGGGTTCAGCAACCTTAGTCCTTATGTCTTGCATCTGTCACTAGTGTGATATGAATCTGCAGGCTAAGAACATTGCTCAGATTCTTTGGGTGTCAGACAGGTGATTGGAGGAGTTCTTTCTTATTCTTGCTTCGTGTTTCCTAATAAAGCTAGCTGATCCACAATGCAAAGTGTGCTTATAAAGGTATGCAAGTTGGATTAATTCAAGGGGAAGATCAGTCTCATGCAAGGTTTTCTTAGCTTCTCTTATTGACCCTTAGAGGCTCCATTAAACCCACAATCTGCATATAATATCCATTTTAATCTCCAGTTTGTTCCACAGTCCTTAGTGACTCTATGCTTTCTTACAAGGCTAGTAGTCATGGACTGCAGTCAAGCCTCAGCTTTTCTTTAAATGAGGTTTGCTGCTGGTTGTGTCACTCCAGCTCTTTGATATGCCAGCTAGAATGTATTGTTCATTGCCACCCATTGGCAGGAAACGAAGAGATGAAGTTCTATTAAACTATATTATTTCAGAATATAAACATGGGGAAGAGGGGGGACATCAGGAAAACTACTTTCTAAACTTGTCTGTAAGCAGGGCAGTGTAGGTCACTTGTCTTTGTCTTTTCTGGAGCAAAATGACCTTGTGTCACTGCTTTTTCATGCTTGTGCCTTGCCGTGGGAAAGCAAAATGGGCTGTGCTTAGGTCTGATGGGATGGATGCAGAGTGGATGACTCTTTTGGTTTGACAAACCCAGTGAAATCATGGTGCTATACAGCTTCCGTACTCCTTTGTAAAAATCAGAGTGCTAGGAGTAAGTTTAGGATATTATACTAGGGAGTAAGTTTAGGATATTATACTAGGGAGTAATTTAAAACAAATTTATCTTGTTTGCAAGATCATTTTATTAATTTTAGCCAGAGGAAAATTTCCTTTTTTTTTTTTTTCTCCCCAAAGGAGTTATTTCAAAACATTTATACAGCTTTGTAACATTTACACAGTACTTTATACTGCTGACATGCTTCTTACCTGGGTGAGTGAAGACAAGGTAAACACATGGATGATAAGGCCTTATTGATGAAAAGGAGAGAATTGAAGCAGAAGATTTCAGGAGAAATAGAGGAGCAGCATTCTGCTATGAGCAAATAACATGCAGGGAAGCTATTTGAGCACAGGAGAGAAGAAAGTTATTGTTTCTATGTGCCAACACTTTGAAAAGGAATGAGAAAGTAGATCAACAAAACAGTATAAACAGGGGAAGAGCAGATGTCTAATTAACCTAATATATATTTTAGAGCAAATCTGTTTCTAAACATCCCAGCAGAAGTGTGAGCCATTTGCCAGGAAGCACAACTAGTTAAATTAATGTAGCAGTGACATTATATTTAGAGACAATAGAGGCCAAGCTATCTTCTCACATACACCCACCTAATTTCTGCTGAGAGCAGAATTACATGCTATTGTAAAAAACTATGCAAGGAAGAAAAGCAAGATTTAGGCCTATGCTGCTTAGGAATTTTCTGCTGCGCAAGGGTAAGGAGCATGGCCTCTGCTGATGCAGCTTCAGAGTGCAGGAGGAAAATCTCCTGCTTCTGCTGTACCCTGTCTGCTTTTAGAAGAGATGTTAGGTCTAAGATTTATTACAAGTCCTGATTTCTTGGAAATGAGCTTATAGCCCTGAGTAAGAACTAGGACTAGTTATTTCATACACTGAATATCTATAAACTCGTAGAGTATGTTTTTTATATAGCTTGCAAGAAATCTGATTATAATACAGGTTTCCTGTGTGTATTGCATTTAGTTGAAACTAAATCTTTTGTATGCTTTCATTAAAGGGGAGCCAAAGTATCAGATGAAGATCTGGTCTAGCCTTTGTATTAAAGACAGGATCAAAAGATGATCTATTAGTCATAGTAAGCTTTGTAAACAGTACTGTAAATATTAGCTGCATGCATGCAGTCTGCTGCCTGTATCTTGTCAAATGGATTTTGTTGGTCGAGTTTCTTCAGAGACTTTCTTGTGTTAGGTTTCTCTACAGTCTTCCTTGCCCCTGAGGTCAGTAAATCTAGTAATGCACAAGAAACAAGAATGTCTGAAATCTTCATGTGCTGCAGATGGAGATGTAATTTCCCTTTTCCCCAGAGACAGATGATTGTTACATGTTGACACAGCAGGAAATGTGGAAACTTAGCTAGAGTCTTAGATTTTTGCTCACATTAAGGTAGGTGCCTCCCAGGACTATTGACACATTCTAAAACCTTTCAAAAATGTTAAGAATATTTTCTGGATCTTGTTTCCTTGGTTCAGATCTTACTTAGAAAAATAGAAACAAGATGATTACATTGCTGGAGTGGCTGTGCCTACTTTCCTGAGACTGGGGTAAAAATAACCTAAATATGTATATAACCTCAAACCACTGCTACTTCCTCCCCCTCCACTCTAAAGATAATAAAATAATAGAAAAACAGAAAGCTGTAATTTGAGAATTTGAGGGCAGATTGGCTCTTGAAGCCAGTGGAGTAATTCCCAGTAGGAATTAAGTTTCATGATTTCAGCATAGAAAGTATTTCTATTGGAGAATATACATTTAATAAAATTCTACTTCCTTAAAAGCCTATACAGTCAGTCTTAACTTAAAAGTGGTATGTTATCTGTATAAAGAGGTAATCTTTGCTATATATTTAGATGGACTTTATCATTAATGCTTTTTCTTAAGAAACCACTCTACTTCAAAAGGTTATTGTCAGTTTGGAATTGTTCATGATTTTATAGAAAGGATGTTGAAAGGATGCTGAAATGTCCAGCCTTATAAAGGGATCATTTTAAAAAAAAATCAGTTAATTCTTCACTATATTTCTTCAGCTTGTCAAGACAGGATGAGAAAAGAAAATCTGAATGAAGTTATATGAAGAAAATTGTAAGGTGCTCAAAAGTGTCTTGGGTGGCCTAATACATTAAGACCCCAAAACTTGATGCTTTTTAACAGATCCATATTTCTACCTCATTTTGTATACTATCAGAATTTTTGAGCTGCAGAGGAATTTTCTTAATTTGCCAATTTGGCCTTTTCTCTCTCAAAGACTAGAAGCATAATGTAATGAACCTTTCCATAATAGAACAGGCTCACCCATCCTTCCTAAGTATAGAAGACTTCCAGTACAGAGGAAAGGACACAAGCATACAAATAGTTTAAGCCAAAACCTGAGTTTTGGCCTTTCCAATAAATATAGATTATAAAGGTTTTTAGGCATACCTCTAACCTTACTCTGGATGTTTGATGTTGGTTTTTATGTACGGTTTCCTCTGTATTTCCTTGTGTGGAAATAACTGTGTTCCAAAGATCCTTGGTGGGGACTGGATGGGGGGAAGTAGCTAGTATTACCAAACACGATTAGGAAATAGGTGACAATGCAAAACAATTCTTAATGTAGAATTATTGAAGGTGGAATGCTTCTGGATAGCATGTGACTGGATGGGATTGTGTAAGATCAGAGACAGTTGGCAGTGTAGGATGATACAAGACAAATCTCTTCATAAATTTGCTTGAGATGGATGACAAGACAGTATGAGGGTGTATAGGTGGCCATTTGTCTGTGTGCGTGTGGATGTATGTGTATATGAAAACTTGCAATTTCTTCCTCTTCCTGCCCTCTCTGAAAAGCTTTATGGTGAAAGGATTTTCCCAAGCAGAGTGCTTACCTCACTGTCATGGGGGTATTTGGTACGGAATGTCAACTAGAGAAGATACTTCTGTTTCTGAAAGGTAAACCTTGTGTCAAAGGCTTCACTCTTTCAAACTGAAGAAAGTGTTAAAAAGCAATGGGATATAAATGTAGATAGGAAATAGCATCAATTCTGTTCATTACCTGTTTCCTGCATTTATCCTAAAGCAAGAAGAGATGTGTAGTAATTCCTGGAAGAATTAGGTAGTCCTTTGCCCAGTATGTTCCAAGATGCATGTTCTCAAGTATCATCATATGCTGTGATGGAAATAGTAAACAGATTCTTCCTGTGAAAAGGTAAAATGGAAGAAAGAGCCTTGAGTCCTGAAAACCAAATGGAATTGTAATGTAACACAATTTGGATTTCATTATGATCCTGGGAAAATATTGAGATCTATTGAAGACAACCTTCTCTGTGAAATAATTAAATATTAGTGTCTTTTAAAACTGATATAGGTCTTTTCTTTAAGATGTCAGCAGTCTTGCTGAACTCCACTACTTCTACCAACTTGCTGAAAGGCTGCTTTTTCACAAATCAGTTTGAAAAAGTCATCCTATTTTTTGTTCATTTAAGCCATCACAATATCTCTGTATCCGCATATCTAAGAGGGTTTAAAAAAAAAAAAAAGGAAAGAAAAAAACCCTCCATATCTGAATCAAAAAAGATCTGAGGAAGGGAGCTTATTGAATGAATATCTGCCTCATTAGTTGTGATTAAGGTGAAGGAAGAGCTCATTTATCTGTGAATACTGGAGGTAGATATTGTGAGCAGGAGGGAGGAAATATTTCTTTGGAGAAATAGTGTCTTGGAAAGTGTGGGAAGACCAGGGGCCCTCTACCTTCTAGAGGGGAGTTGTCTGAAAAAAAAATCCTCATTGAAGGTTTTGGATTTATCTAAGTATCCTGTTTAGCACGCCCCATGACTACTTTTGCCTTAATTGAAGTGGGGGGTCATAAATACTTTGACCCACTTTGTTGCAGAGACCAAGTGAAATGGCTCCTGTACCTACATCTTCTTGGTGTTGCCCTGTCCACTGTGCCAATTACTGTCAATTAGCAGTATGCAATATGGATTATTTGATAGTCTCCTTGCTATGGCTGCCAAAATGCTAAAGAGTGACTGTCTTCTCTGTGTATGTGGATTCATCTAATGTCAGTTATGTTTAGGAAATATGTTATTTCCTAAACAGATGCAGATGTGGTTGAAAGGTTCTCACAGTTAACTTTTTAGTTAAAAATATTTGCTGGGATTCTATGGGCTAATGCTTTCCACATTTTCTGTGTTATAACAACTCAGTGGTTAATAGAACTTTTATTTCTGGGAAGACTGGCGACTGCTTTGAGTGCCCATCAATAAATGAACTGTGATAGGAGAACCCAAGAGCTATTGACAGGCACTTTCTCTGACTTCTATTTTTATAGTGCTTTTCTACTGAGTGGGAGGTGGATTTGTTTTTTATTTCAATCAGTGCTACTGGTGATGGTAAGCTAAAGTCTTTGGCTTTATGGAAAGAAAATCAATATTTTTTTTCTCTGCATGGCAAAAGTTTGGGTATTGGATGGTTTAGACCCTTTAGCCTAAATGGTTCAGGGAAAAGATTCCAGAGATAAGTTGGGAAGATTCAGCTTATGGGTAGCTGCTCTAGAGATGGTTCTGATTGCATTTGGCCAGGCTATTTTTAGGGATTAAAAAAAAAAAAAAAAAGTGTTACTGTGTAGGAGGAGTTTGTGTTATGTAAATCTCTTTTGCCATATGTTACCTCTTATCTGAAAGAGTTTTTAAAAACTTGGAAAGTAAAACTAAAAAGAGAAATTTGGGATGAGTGAAACACTGAAGGGTTTTTAAGAGTAAGATATGCTTCTGAATAAAATGTTTAAAATGAAAAAGAAACTTTTTCAGCAATTCTTTGCAAGTGCATAAAAACACATGGTCCCTTTGATCAGTCTCAATAGCGTTGTAGTAAAAGCAGAGCAACCCTATAGCTGTCAGTGGACTTCTAGAAAGTAAGGCTGGATTGAAAAGTCTGAGGGTTGGCCAGGTAATGTGAATTCTGCTTGAGCAACTTGGTAGGGGCTGTCTGGGGCCAGGATCTTTCATACCAGTGTAAATTTATGCCTGAATTGGTCATTGAATGTGGAGGTACCCTAAAACAGTGAATGAAGGATCGTTCCTGTCAGCTGGAGTTTGAGCCCTTACAAAGGGAAACAGAAGTGCCTCTGTCTCTGAAATACCTTTGCAAAGCTTTTGAACAAAGAAGGGGTATATTTTACATCTTTGGACTGGGATGCATCTTTATATGGCTTGTGAAAAGCCAACAAGTAATGTGACAGGAAATGTCATACCTCATATGTGGAGGTCTTTAGCAGATAGGATATACTAAAGGTCTGTTCTTTCCCTTAAATGCTGAGTACAGACACTCCCTGAACAGTCCACATTACACTTAGCTTCAGGCAGTGGCTTCTCTAAGGACACAGGTTTTCCTCAGCATCTATTGCCACTAACTAAATCTAGCTCCCAGTTCTGGAGAGAGTATTGGAGCCTGTGGTGTGAAGCTCTGCTGAATCCAGCAGATCTTGCCGCAGCGTAGGAAGCTGCCCAAGTCTCCTACTGCATGTGTTGTCCCTAGCTGACTTTTGCTGAGCCTATCTCTATGCCCCATATAAGAGACCTGCCTGGCACTTGTTTTTTTCCTTCTTTGCTGACAGGCTGCTGCTCAGCCCCTTGCCCTGCATTGCCATTGCCCTTCCTCTATCTAGATGACTTGGAAGGCTGAAGGGTACAGGCCAAAGGTTACCTATGGGGCAGAGGAAGCAGACTCAAAGGGAAATTCTGTATTTATACTTCAGGATAGATGTGGAAAGAGGCATCTGTCTTATGGCATCATAGTAACTGTTCCGCAAATGTAGTCCCAGACCCAATGCAGATTTTCAGGAATCTCATCTGCAAGTACTTGAGGGCCCAGAGAATCGATTTGAAATGGAAATGAATATTTATTGTAAGCTCTGTATGTCTTAGAGCAGTTCATAATAGCCTGCAGCAGCTGGCTGGACTCTGGCCCTGTGTGCTCTGAAGAGGATGTCTGCAGCTAGAAGGCTTTTCCCTATGGAAGGCTTTAGCAGTGTCTGTGCCTTTGGCCAGGGAGCGCTGGCTGCAGAAGCTCTGCTGCTGTCTTGCTCTTGGCTTTCAATTGCTGCCAGGGAAGTGCCTGTTCAGACACCAGCAGCTGTGAGCAGGGCTTTCCAGACTCCGTAGGCTGCCAAACATTCTCCATGGCTGGGTAAACTCTCACGTAGGCAAATATCAGTGGAAAGGATGCTAATGTTGATATGCGACATGGACACACCTTACAGCTAAATATTGCCTATACTGCAACAATCCACACACTTCTAAATATAGATTGAAAGAAGTCTGTTACTCCTGGTTTTTATGCTCAGTTATAGCCTCTTAGTAAGCGGAACTTAGTCCATGTGTCCCCATATGTCCTCTCTGACATTGGCCAGATGTAGGTATTTGGGGAAATTTGCTAGTAGCTGTGGAGATGTGGGATGATCTTGTGTTGCCTTTCCTTGCTTAACCTCTCAGAAGCTGACTTCTGCTTGGAAGCAGAGCTTACATTCTTTGCAAATATCTCTTTATCCTGCAGCCCTTCTTTTAAAGAAACAATGATTAAAATTTCTGAATAGTTTTTGCTATCTGTAATTTCCCTCTTTGAATCTACTTACTATCAGGCATGTTGGCCACAAGCTCCTCAGCCTGATTTCACCCTGCATGGAAGATGCTTCTTTCTCTTCTACCGCTCAGGTTCCTTTTTTCCTGCTGTGCAAGAGTGGCAAAGTGGCTGCTCTCAGTTCTTTCTTCAAGCTGTGCAGTATTTTATAAACTCATTCCTTTTTACCAACCTGTTTATCAATCTGAGTCTCTTCTAGTTTTCAGTGGATGATTAGTCTTTTCTGAGTCACTTCTGGTTAAGAGAAGTCTTATTTGTATGATATGGCGTTGCACATAGTACTTCAGAGAAGGCCATACTGTTGTTTGCTGTTTAAATTCCTCATAACAGAGTCCTAACCTATAGAAGATAAACAAAGGAGTTTGGAACTGGATGTGACCCAGAAAACTAGATACAAGCACCTTTAAGCTTCAGATAAACTTGGATCCAGATCAAAGTTTTTTTGGCTGATAGTTAAGTGTAGTCAGCAACTGCTTCCATGACTGCTGAAACTAAGCAAAAATTTAGTGGAATGTTATGTATGGCTCCTTTAATCTGCCTTGGAAAATTGCCTGTTACTGTGCTAGCTGAAGACCAAGGAATTGAAAAGGTGACCTAAAGCTGCTTCTGTCTCCCTAACTCATAAAAAAAAGAGAACCTGTTGCATGGAAGAACTATCAATTTTCTTTTGTGTGCTTATGCTTGATACTGCCTACAGTTCCTGTCTTGCTAGTCCTCTTGATATCTAAGCCATCCTGGAAGCATTACCAGTCTGATCTTCTGGGTACCTAGGCCCAGCCTGTGTTGCCAAATATATCAATGATACCGTCATGAGAAGCTAGTGTTTAGATCTAATGATGCTTTATGAAGAAAACTGCCTTGCCACTTGTTTTTCTTCTAAGAAAAACATTTTCTCTACTGTTTACTGCATTTGGCTAACTTGTTGGCAATGATGCTTACTAATATGAAAGAGGAATTGTGGTCATTTGCAGGATGTCCATGTTAAATTAATGGATTCCCTTTTCTTATGAAAATGACAAAGTACTGGCATTATAACTGAGTATAAATTAGGCTGTAGTCTTCTCCTCCTGCAATTTCAGTAAGAAAACTGCAATATGCATAGTAGTGCATGTTGAACAGGTAAGGGATGTTAGTAGCTAAAAGTGGAATTTTCATTGTTGCCAAAATTTGTGACCTTAGTTCTGGGAATATTTATAGAGGTAATAGTTGTTCTGGTAAAGTGTGGAGCCATTATTCCTAATGATTAAAAGCTTGAATGTTAGAATAATGTGGGGAAGACATAATAAGACAATGACAAACAGAATATGGTAAAGGCACAACTGCATGCAGTTGTTTGTATAAATGCTTTGGACTGTAACTCTGCTCAAATGATTAAGGTGAAGTCTGAACTTGACTTAGTAGAACTGTGTGGCGTTTTGCTTTTCTTGTTTTGTAAGCCTTGGACTTTAGAAGCAAGTGTATGATATAATCCCTAATTCGTTCTTGGGTATCAGTATTCTTTCTAAACCTTCTCTAAAACTGAAATTATTTCTTCAGTTATCCTGGTTCATAGAAAGTATTTGTGCAAATAGAACAGGAGTGGATCATGGAATAAAGAAGGCCCAAAGGGAAATAGATGCTTACTGCCTCATATCAAACTCAAGATTTTGTCCTTGACTAAGTAAAAGAATGGCATTTATTCCTGTTAACTCTTCCTCTTAGTTCTAAACTCTCCCCTCCAATACATTGCTTGATACAGCTCCGTTTCTTTTGTATTAGGAAGTTTCCTTGACTCTTGTCTTTGCCCCAGTCTCCTGAAAGGTTTCTACAAGCTCTTAAAATCTCAGTCAAAAGGATTCAAACTTGGATGACTAAATTTCCCTGCAACTTCCCTCTCGTTGTGAATAGCACATTTGGTGTTGATCTTTCTCTTGTTGTTTTTGATTTCTAGGGGTCGAGTACCCAAACTTTCCATCACAAAGGAAACACTGCTTCTGTAACTGTTCTTAGTGGAAACTGATTGTCTAATTATGTATTGGGCTTCAAGAAAGACTTGCTAGTGCATGGCTAATGATATTTTGGACAGCTGGCAGTGCCTGATGAACTTGTATCTTGCTCAGTGACCTGAAATAGCTATTGTAGTTCCAGGCTGGATATGAAATCCAGAACGGAACTTCAGGAAGTGCTGACAAATAGCATGGACTAAACAAGACCATGGTTTCTTCCCATCCTATACCCAGAAATACTTTATTGCTTTTGGACTAAGAGTATTTTCTCTTTGCTTTTATGGAACCTTTCTGTAAGTTAGAACTTTTTGTATTAGCTGCCATTTGTACAATTTTCTCCTTTTCCTGGAGAATCTTGAAGCTTTTCAAATGCTACTCAGTCTTTTCTTTTCATTGTATTTTCTGGAGGGTATTTAGGTTTAGGAAAATTGCCCAGGCTTATAGAGTAAAAGGTTAATAGGTAGGAACAGGCAGGAACTGTAAATCCTGCCTCACAGTACCTTAACATCCTTCACAGTAAGACCTTGTAATGCAATTCTGTGGGCAGCTGGCAGTCAAAGTTCAGTGTGATTTATATTTTACATAACTAGATAGAGAATTACAATGTAATCCTTAAAGAACAGCATTTCATACATGTTACTTTTTCAAATAGGCCACAGACATAGATAAACTGTTGAGGTTTCAATATGGGGAAACTGTTCACAGTCATCTTTGGAACTGATAAACATGAGAAACTGAAAAAATGACTTAGTAGTATTAAAGAAGGAGACAGGATTTATCACTTAAAGCATCTGGTATGGCCTTATGGGGCATGGTTTTTTGATTAGAATTGTATTTACTGCAGGTAAATTACTGCTTTAGGATAGTCCCAAGCTCCCACTGGTTCTCTGACAATATCTTGACAGATGACCTATACGTAGATGTTTATATACAAAATCTGTGGATGACTATTTTTGAGTTCTTTTTGTTAGATATTTTGCTTTGTTTGTTGGATACCATGAAGCTCTGTTGCCTGAGTGATTAACAAGGATTGAAGTGAAAGTAAACAGCAAATTGCAGGTAGGGACTTTCTGATGAATGAAGAGCTGAGCTGAGAATTTATGAGTCAAGGAAGCAAACAATCTTTTCTACAGACATTAGAATATTTATGAATTGGTATCTTATAAGAATCCAGTAAATTGAGTACTCACTAGATCTTCAGTTTTATTGTGCTCAGCTTTGTGTGGCATTCATGAGGCTAATGTTACACTTTTCTGGCTAGCTGAAATTTCTGTTGGGAGATCTGTGTCTGCATTTAAATACTTTATCAGCATGCAGCTATTGGACTCGGTAATTAGGCACTGCTATTTGCAAATGACCTATTGCCACTTTGCTGCGTCATGTCTTTGACCTGAAGCTGGGAAGGGATTGGTACCTCCAGAAATCTCTAGAGACATATTCACATGTTAATTTTTGTTAATATTTCATACGTGGCAGTGATTATTTTCACCTCCGGACAAAGTTCCTGAGCCCTGCTGCACCTCTTCTGCTGTTTCTCTGTATTAAACGAAATGAATAGCTGTACACATCTTGTATTCTGCAAATGTGCTTGTTTTGTCAATGTTACTGCTGCCTATTATACACAACATGCAAGATATGGTTTGCTGCCAGGAAGACAACTTGGTATTGGGATGTTTAAGTAGGTCTGATTCTCTGTGCTTTTTTAATATACAAAAGAATGGCAATTAGGAACCAAAAGAAAAAAAAAAAAAAAAAAAAAAGCTCTTGTCCATCTCTGAACTGGCTGTTCTAGAATGAAGGGTCATGTTTGGGGAGAAAGATGTGTACATCAGTAAATATATATTTGTACTTTTAAAGGGAGGAATTAAATTATGCTGGATAGTTTTCTTGTACCAGGTGGTCTTAATCTGAAGTACCTCTCACAAATGTTCTCTGCAGGAACAGATTCATCAGAGGTGATTATCTACAATCTTATTGAGGTTATGAATCCATCTCTGAAGAAATGAGTGTTTCTGTTTTGGATACCTCATTGTAGTAATAACTGAGCACATCTTGATGTTTGTTTATAATCATGCTATAAACTTACCTAACTTGCTGTTATACCCACCTTATGGATATGGGAGCTAAAACACCCAGTATGACTACAAAAGATGGTAACCACCTTTAAGTGGCACTGGGGGGCTAAAAATGAGTTCTTCTGTTCTGATTTCTCCAGTTCATTGTTGAGAGATGTCAAATTCAGCTTTGGAGAAACCACCTCTCCTCAGGTGGTACCTTTTCAGTGGATAAACATGGTTAATTCTCCAGAGTGAAGTACTTTGCACCATCCCTATATTATTGTATAAATTCATATTTAAATCATTTTTATTCTTCTCTTAATCATGCTGAAGTGATCGACTTCCCTGATTGTCATGTTTTTGTGAACAAATTTATTCTGAGTTAAGTTTCTTATAACTGTCCGTGAATGGTATCAAGCTGGGACCATTAATGACAAATTACATATTCCTGGTGTCTCATGCATTTTCAGTTGCCAGTGACACATCAGTCACTTCTAGGTATTATGAATACTGTGTAATTTAGTCTTTCAGTGTTTGCTGAAGTATGTCACATCCAGGGCTGCACTGGAAGCTGGAGGAGGAAAGTAGTTGTGTGCACAGTGGTATAGGAGGTACTGGTGCTTCCAATAACAAATCTTTTGTGCATCTGTTCTGAATGCTGAGAACATGGCTAAGTAAAATAGAGCCCTCGATTATTCCATTATGTATATGTTAAAAAATCCTTTCCAATGTCTTAAAGTATTCTGCTTATATTATCATGGAGTAAGAAAGAGGAAGGAATTTAAACTTTAATCACTGTCAAATACTAATGTGCTCTTTGGTGGCAAGGGAAGGTGTTGATGTGCTAAAGCAAACTGCAGCATTTCTATGAGGAACTGGTATGAGGCAGGTAATAGCAACCCAACTTTTATTAATGCATCTGTGGAGGAGGTAGAGTATCAAATTAATGTGTTCCCTCATGAAATATCTAGTAGCAGCTTTTAACCTCCTTTCTGTGGACCACCACCTTTTCCTTGAAAGAAAAATATATATATATATACTTGACATGTGGCATTTGGTTCTGTCTGTAAATATACTCACTTGTACAGAGTGACTTCCAAGCTTAGTGTCTGTGGTATCTCAGCCTGTAAGTAACACAAATGGAAATGAAGTTGACTGAAATGGAGTCAGCCACAATCTGTGGATAGTTGCAATATCTCTAAGAAACACAAAACTTATGAGAGTCCACCAGCGCATATCTCTTCTATATTGATTTTTCTTCTTCCACCCAGTGGCAGTCTAAAATAAGATTCATTCCCACTAAAGATTATAAAACAAATCAGACTGTAGTAACATTACCAGTCTGTTTATATTTCACAGGGTATGTTAAGCATTGCTGCTGAATTATTTGGAATAATGTCTTAATTTGATCGAGGCATTGTATCTTCATACTCTATGCAGTGTTGCTTTGCCAATACGAGTAAATGAGATGTTCTCTTTCCTCAAGCTAAAATATATACCTAAAATCTAGAGACCTTTTATACTTGATGATCTCTGGGTTACTGAGGGGAAAACTCAAAATATTCAAAATAACTCTTAATACACTTTATTGGAAAGAAGGAAGAAAACTATCTAGGCAGTTTAAAATATACTCTTCCCTCTAAATGAGCAATTAATTTCCTGAAGTGTAAAACCTTATCCTCCCAGAACTCAAGTTAATAAATATACGTTTAAAAAAAAAAAATAAAGCTCCTGGATACTCTGGATTTGGGTAGGGTATTCTTATACAATAATATATAGAGAACACTGAATGGAACAGACAGTGATGCCTGCAAAGCTCAAGTCTTAATGTTATCCTGAGGCAGAGAATTTCAGTTTCTAAATATGTACAATGTGATGGGGAGTGGGGGAAGAAAAAACACACTGGCTTTATTAGTTCTGAGTATTCCTCTTTCTTGTATCACTGTGTCTTTTTCCTATACTGTAACTACATTTTTAGGTTTTAGAGTTTTGGATAATTACACCTTTTGTGTTAACTTTATACAAGTTATCCCAATATTTTCTATTTCTCTAGTGAGTGTAGATTTTCATGTCAATATAATTTGATCTTTTTGGATGTCAGATTTCATGACTCTGCACCCTTCCTCTGCCTTGCTGCACTGTTCACTCCCTCGTGCCTCCTCTTCTCCCCCCTACAGCCCTCCCCCCCAAAAAAAAGTGCTGAAATACTGTAATAAAAGTTACTAGGCTAAGAAGGATAAAGGGAAATTAATATTACTGTATCTTGGTTTTCCCTGTCAGAACAAAACTATTCACACCACTAGATTCTTCTGCCCACTCCCATGTATTGTATGTTGATACCCTATCTACTTATGTACTTAACAGCCAAGGAAGTGTGCTGGTCAATTTGACCCTGAAGATCCAATTATAACCCATCCCTGATGACAGAATTAACTGCTAAGAGTGATCAAAGACCCCAGCATATGTTTTCAACTCCTCTCATTTGACTTCATAAAATTGTGTTGAGCATCTTTATTCCACACAGCAGACACATCTGTCTGACCATTTACAAAACAATTCCAGGATATGGTGCTTTAGCAAAAACCACAAAAACCATGGTGTATAGGAGAGACTTCAGAGGCACAGCTATCCCAGGCAGGAAAAACGTATTTATGTCAATTGGACAATATATAATTTGACAAGAGCATCTTTTGTGTAGGTTTAGGTATTAATTTGGATTCTACAAGATAAAATGTTGCAGGGTTTACTGCTTTAAAGTATACAGTTCCTTTCAGTGGAAACATTCTGTCTGAGAGCAGCTACAAAACTCTTCCAAGGTGTTCCAATTAGGAAAAATCGGCTTATTGCAGTTTGTAATATTACAAGACCTAGATATGGGGTGTGCTTGTTACTGAATGAGCTAGATTATTGCCTACCAAATGGCTTTCCTTCATAAGGGGCAAGGAGGAGAGAAAGACAGAGCTAAACAATAGTTCAGGGCTTATCCTTTTCGGGCTGATAGCTCTTTATCTTGATGACCCCTTTGCAATAGTTCCACTTATAGGCAGCTCTTATTTCACAGAAGTGCTTCAAAGACAATGTTTGATAAGCAGATTAAGTGAAGTCATTGAAGGTTCTGTAAAGAAAAGGGAGATTTGGGAATGTTCTGGGGCTTAATATTGCTAATTGCAATACATGGCACCAGAGAACACACCAACCAGTGCCGATTCCCACACAGGTAGGAAGAACAAGGTGCATGGACCTGTCAGTGGATCAGGCAGGATGAGAGAGGGGGTGTGATGATGTGTATTCACAGGTTTGGACAGTGAGGACACAACTGTGCAGCCACTCTGGTTCACCAGCACAGGGTAGAGAGAAGGCCTGCTTGTACCCAGGAAAGCTGGAGAAGCTGAAGTGATGACATTACTGATAAAAACACAGGACAAGCAGCCCTTTTAGAGAAGGGAAATGAGTGTGAGGAATGCTGGAGGCATTGAGATGTGTGACCTCATGTCAAAATAACTAGAATTAGAAAACTAATTCTGTGAAATAACAGGAAAATGGGGCTAAAATTTTTAAGAGGAGTATAGTAGAACTAGGGATTGTATGTATATATTAAATCATATTTTTTTTTTAATCAGGAAGATGAGAAAAAGGGGAAAACTGGCCTGACAACCTTTTTATGAAAATGGATCTGGACTCTGGAAACTGGTCACAATGGGACTATGTTCCACTTGCTATAAAGCAAGTATGTGGAAAATGGTTAAGCAGGAGTGTGGCCTGAAAGATATGGTGAATGGAGTGATTGGTTCTAGTAACGCTACAGAAAGGAGAACGCTGTGTTTTAGGTAGGAAGTGAGAGCACTGCGTGCTAAAGACTTCTGGCAGAGGTTAAAAGCTCTGATTTCAGGTTTTTTTTTTTTTTTTTTTGGTTACTTTGATTTTGGGCTGAAGGAATCTGCTGTCTGTTTAGTGTCTTCTCAGTGTGTGGAGACAGATCTACACTTGGCATTTCTTATTTTGCTGTGTATGGAGAATGTGCTTAAATAATGCATACTTGTAAGTGAAGGAATTCCATCAAAATGTTGATGTTTCATTACATATTGAAAAATCACTTGCCTAGACTCCCCTTTCAAGGTTCCTTCCTCATGGAAGAAAGGAAAAATAGATGATTAAAAGGGATGACTTCAATACCAGTTTTATTTTCATGAGGAGTATTTGTGGCTTTCTGGCAGGACCAATAAAAAGGTAGTAGGGTTACCTTAAAAATGACTTAAAGTTTCCAAAAAAAAGTTACTATTTTTTTGCTAAACTAGTTTTGGGGGAAAATCCTTTTAATAGGAAAGCTTAATCCCAAATTTAATTAAAAGGCACATGGATGATTTAAGATATCTCATTTTAGTAGAAGCAAATTTAAGCATTAGAAGGGGTTGAAATGCTATCACCAGAGGAATATTAACTGTTGCCATTACCCAAACAATGCTTGACTCTGTTACTGTTGGGCAACAGAGCATGGAGAAATGTTGACAGGCACAGGTGAGTGACCTTTTCTTTAAGTGATGGCTGGGTGGAGCTGACCACAATTGCTCTGGGACTCCTAGTGTCCTTGTGATGACAACCTCTGTGGACAAATGGTGCTGAATGAGACATGGGTGAACTTGATCTGACTGGAGGTGAGTCCTACCTGTGAGGTAGGACTGTAGCATGCTGTGAGTGCCCTACCTGCAACACTTGCCCCATGGATGAGTGTAGGAGGCTTAGCTGTCTGTGCAGATACAAACAGACCATGGTTGATCAGAGAGGCTGTTTATTAAACCTGAAGCTCTAGCTAGGGGGAAAACAAAGAGAAACCTCATTACAAACTTTACCTTTTATACCATTGTAACTGCAAAAATGCTAGTGTTAAGTGCCCATTTCTTTCTGTCAGCAGACAAGCCCTGGAAAACAGTGCTATGAGCACTGCAGTGACTGTTGGTGGGTACACCTGTTGTATACTTTCAGCAATAACTGCTTGAATGGTTCTGGTTTGTGCTGTCAGACAGTACAGTTACTCTTCTCTAAAGGTTTTTTTATTATGTGAGAAAATCCATCTACTCTCTTTAGTAGTCAAAGTTCTGTTCCCATTTGCATCAATCTCAGTAACTTGGTCAAGGAAACATGCAAAATGTGGGCTCTCACAGAAAGATAGTATCCTTACCCATGTATATTACTATATATGTAAAACTAGGTCCTGATTTTTTCTTTTTCTGGGGTCACAGTGACTACTTCAGGGTCATGGTCAGTAAGCAAGCTGCAAAACACTATATTTGCAGAGAACAGGTATCCCAAGGAGACATATTTTGCTGGAATTAGCAGTGGCTCAAGGGTCCAAGACTATCTTTGCCACAGCAAACAAGTTTTCAACCTCTAGGGATAAAAACTAGCTGTAATCTACAATGTGCTTTTCTGCTTTAATGCAGGGCTAATGCAAGTACTTGCCATGGTTATAATTTCAAACAGAAGACATTTAAAAAGGTTATAGCTGCATTTTCAAGGGAAATCTGGACAAGAAAGAAGTTTTTCTGTTCTTATTTTGCTTATATTAAAGCATTTGCTTGAATTGTTTGTCTTGTCTGTTGCCAATCTGATGTGACACTTTATGTAACAACCCATCATTCTCTGCTTAGTGTAGGACTTCAAGCAGGGCATTTGAAAGCTCCCTCCAAGATGCTCATGTCCATTCCTCTGTCTTTAGAAGCCCTGTGCATCTCAGAATGATCATGTTTGAAAACATGTGTTGATTGTGAGACTAGGTAAATCTGCTGTCATTTAATAGCCAGAGCCCAAATGGAAAATAGCCTATTGCCAATGTGTTCTGAAGAGCAACTGTATCTTTGATTCTTGCCTGTTTTGAAATGTATGTGACCAAAACTACATGTGAAATAAGCTAACAACATCCCAGAGACATGCCTTATTAAGCTACCGTTATCTCCCTTTGCTGTCAGCAACGTCACAGGAAAACTTTGCTGAGTTAAATGCTGTGATGAGTTATGATACCTGGCATTCTGTAATCCTTCATGTAGCATCAGGATAAACTGTAGAGCACATGGGGACCAGCACAAGGTTTGGTAGAATATGGTTTCTGGATGGAAATAAGTCAAACTGGGTTTTTTACAGCAATTGATACTTCCCATTCTGGACTGAACCAGAGCACATGGAATGAAACTAAAAGAAACTATCAAACTAAATGAAACGGGAGAATTTAACAAAGAAAAGCAGTTCTTGAATTTTTCTATTGGGTTTCACAGCTATATCTGTCTAGGAACTCTGTGCCTGCTAATCTTGTTGCTTTGTCATAGGTTTGAGCCTGCATGATTACTTCAGCTTTGCCTGCTAATCTTGTTGCTTTGTCATAGCTTTGAGCCTGCATGATTATTTCAGCTTTTTGTTTGAAATACAGATGTACTGTTTCATGGCTTTGAAGCTAGGGATAGTAAAGAAATACTGTATCCTAATACAGTTTTTCTGTTTTGTCATTATCCTCTACAAAGGATATAAAACTGAGGAAATAACTCTCATGGTGGAGATGATTAGAATATCCTTATCCTTAAGTGACTTTTTGACCCTCTCTTTGTGTGTCCGTACTTAGCACATGGATCAATTCATAAATATGTTATATCTGACTGTTGCAAGTGATGAGGATCAAGCTGATCAGTTTGCAGTGGTGATCCATTCATTCCTAATTCAACTTTCACTCTCTGAACTGTACCATTTTAATGGAATGCTATGGAGGATGTGCAATTAGTGTCAATTCATCTATCAGCTGGGCCTTCTACCACTCCAAGCTTTTTGTATCTTAAAAGCAAGACTCTCACAACTTTCAGATGACTAACTTCTCCAGATGAAACTACAGAAGGGATCTTGAGTTGCGAATACAAACCTGAGGTGGCTTTCACTGATGTTTTGGTACGAAGAATCAATAGTGTAGTCTTCAAGTGCTTAAGGTGATTGATAAAATGGACATATGCATCATTTCAAATATTAGAGCTACTCAAGAATTCAGACTTCTACAAGGAAAAAACAAGAGAATAAAGTATTCTCATCAATATGACATTCTCTTTACTCATTTCTATATGTGCTTTATTATAGAAAATGACTCTACTTGGAGCTGAGACTAGAAAAGGCTTTTTCTACTGCATTTTCCTTGAAATGGAAGGGATCTGAGATTCCCTGTGCTAGACCTTGTTTGTAAACAGTTACAATCCCAAAATAGTTGCTAAAAGCAGACAATTTATCTAGTTTTCAGGAAATGTATTGCTTATCTCGTTAATAGCAACAATGGAGAAAGCCAGGTATCATGTGAACTAGTGTCATGCTGGTTTTATTAATTTCAGGTCTAACATGCAACTAATGCTAATGCGTCTGCCTCCTGCTGATCTGAAAAGCATTTACCAGGGCTACTCACATCCAAGCAGTTCCTTTAAGATTCAATTCAAATTATCAAGCCCACAGCAACCTTTGCAATGTTAGTTATTGGTCCTCGACAGCTCTGCTGATGCAGCCTGTGAGACCGTCTATACTCCTGCTCTCTCTCAACTGTCATACAGCTCTGATAGGTGAGCCCTGACCTGTTGGCTCTCCTGTCATAGCTCTGCCAGGCATGTCTCATTGCATTCTAAAAATGAAAATACTGCTCATTGAACTACTAGCAGTGAACTGCTTAGCAGTGTCTCATGTTGATCCCCATTTGGATTCTCAGATTTGGCAGTTGAAGTTGCAATTCCTGAGGGACTGCTGGAGAAGCTAGTTGCTTTTGTTATACTTAGACCATTTGCTTAAAGCAGCCCATGTCCACATCCTGGGATTGGCAACTTTTGTGGATTCTACAGACACTGACAAATCAACTCCAGATGTTATTGCTTCAACGGTTCTGAGTGACTTATCAAACTATGGGGAACATACTTTATTCATTTGTCTATATGGGAAAATGACAATGAAACAATAAATCAGGGATTTACTGTAAGGGATGTTCTCTAATCTCCTTCAGAAAAGCCACATTTCTCTTGTTCCAGTCTACATCAAATAGCATCTGCATTTTAATACAAGTCTGAGGAATTATAAGAGAAGGCATGATCAGATTTTCACAAGCCAGCATGGAACTCACAGATTGTAATAGACCAATCTGCACTGTCACCAATTACTTTTTTGGTTGCATGGGTGAGATTCTCATTTAAACTATACATACATGTATGTCATACAAAAATATGCTGCTTCTGAATGCTTGGAGGAAAAAAGGTCAACTAAGCTTGAATTTTGGGAATTTGAGTGTGTCCCTGTACTTTGAGCAACTTGTTCTCTTGTCAGTGTTACAGAACAGTTTTAAAAGTGGTCAGACTCTCATGAGCATTGTCCCTTACTGAAAATGTGAGCCAAATACCAACTTGGTAGCGCAAAGCCTGTTTACTAATGCAACTGAGGGGATAATCAGGTGGTTGATTTCTCACATCTGTAGTCAACGAATTGGAGGTTAAAAAAAAAAAAAGGGACTCATAGGAACATGCAGTATTTCTATTCAAAGTGTTAATGCTGTAAACAGCCAGCAGATTTGTAAGACTATGTGGAATGTGGGAGCATCTGCTTCACTAAGGGTATTGTATCCAAGGTCTTTTTCCATTCAAATGGGAGACATAAGTAACAGAAAACAATACAACAAGAAAACCTGGTAGATGAGGGATAATGGAGATAATGACAAAGACCATAAACCTTCATTCTCTAAATACAAAACTACAGGTGTAGTTTTGGAGAGGGCCAACCAGTTCTTGAAATTAATAAGGGGAAAACAAGTGGGGCATGAGGATTTTGGATGTTAGAAAGCCCGGGACTATGGAAAACTTAACTGATGTTTTTGGGAAAGGAGATCATGGTGGAGGGATTATAAAAAGGGCCAATGGCTTGTAGGCAACGATAGGTTCACTTTGCTTGTGTGACAAAGCCCTTTGCCTGATCTTCCCCCTCATTCACCCCCAGTCTAGGCTATTTTATTAAATACTTTCTTGACTATTTCTTTATATAATCTTACTCTTCACTTTGTAAGGGTTAGAATTAACAAGTGATAGTAAGTTAGAGGCCTTCATGGCAGGCAGGCATGTCAGCTGGACAGAGTGGTTGTGCTAATATTTGAGGCATCCTCAAATGTGTGTTTTTTTGCCCATCTAGAGAGTGAGAATTTGTGCACTTTCATTAGTGAGCGTCAGCCTTTACCAGCCAGAGGAGGAAAGGGGCCTGGCTACGTCTGCTTATGTTTGGTGTGAGGTCTGGTAGTACTAGATGTGAGGATTCTTGAATCCAGCACCTTGTCCGTGGTGGCCTGTATATTTGGACATGTTGGTGTCCTGTGTGTGTGTTCAGGGATACCTGCTGCTAGTTAAATCCCCAAATGGGAGAGTGACAGCTGTGTGTCTGCCCCTGTGATGGGAAGAGTCTTATGTCTCTGAGCACACTAGACTGGGCTCCAGTGACCGGACAGGAGGGTCATAGAGTCCACCAGAGGTGGCAACTCTTATAATATCCATTAACAAAACTCAAGAAACCTATGAGGTTCTTCTGAGAAGAGTTTGATTGCACAAAAACTTGCAGTGTTATTCCAAAATGGGTTTAACTGTCAGGGGTTGGATGGCAGCAAGATGAAAAGTGAAAGAATAAAATATGCCTCTTGCCTTGCTAAATGCTACTATTCTCTTCAGTAAATTTTAGAATAAACTCAGTAAACTAGTTCTTGTAGTCACCTTATGTTTTGTGAAATGTAATTTCGTGTGTGTACCTTTCAAAAATTTCTTTGAATCAGAAGAGATGAAGACATAAAAGCAAAATTACCTTACTTGATGGGCAACTGGTGGCCAACTGAATGAAGGTTGTCTTGTATTGTCTCCATGACTTTTGCGTACTGTATAAACATGTACAGCAGAGGGAAAATAACCTTGGTGAAGGGGAGGACTGGAGAAAGGACACTAATATTAGGATGACAGCTATTGATTACTCTTGCAAATTTCTCACCCTTTATTTTTATCTCTCCTTCACTTCACATCTATCTCTCAATCTCTCCTCTTACTTAGCTCTATTGATAAGTTGCAGCTAAAAACACAAAGATGCAAAATTTAAGAACCAGGCAGCATTGAGTAAAGTTGTCGCAGGCCCTGGAGTGCTAATAGCAGCTGAATAAGTAGTGCTGGATGAAAAAGGAGAATGATTATGAAGCAGACGAACAACAATGCCACTTTCCTTCTGAATGTATATTCCTGTATAAATTCCTTCTGCACTGAGTGACTTGCTAGCCTTATGACAGTGTGTGAAAAACTTGGATCAACCTTGCAGTCAGACTTCACACTAAAGAGCAAAATGCTTTAAAAAGTACTAGAAGAGATTCTAAATGTCCTTTTAAATTTCTGAAGAGTTGACAAACAAAGCCAAAACAATAAGATGAACAGAAACATAACTGAAAAAATACTTTGCTTTGTTCCTGTCCTTATTGCCTTGCAGCAGCTGAGTTAGTTCAAATCTTGGTACAATAATTTGCATTCTAAGGAATCCCTTGGACAAATTTATTATATACTTGTGTATATACTTGCTTTGATGAGGGACTATTTTATAATATGTCTCTAAAGTCTGCTATAGTCAATTATGCAGATAAGAATTTTAAGTCACTATTATTTATCTTGGATTCTATAAGAATTAATTTCCTCATTATCACTTATGTGTCCAAAATGTATGTCTCCTGAAGCAAATGAATTACTATATGCTCAGATGGAGGCCAGAATAGTACACTCCAGTAAATCATTTTCTTTAATTTTGGCATAATACAAATTTATTCTCACTATAATTCTCTCTCTACCTAAATGGAGTTTCAAGAATATGGAGCACAAGCAAATAATTTGCTTTCCATATCTATGCTCACTAGGTCTTCTGTTCGTTACAAATAGTTATGCGTCTTCAGTGGCTTTACTAACAGATACAGCCAATTTGCCTTCCTAAATGCCTCAGTCTCCTGTCTTAGAAACTGGGGATATACAGTGTTCTCACTCATAGTTGTTCATCTTCCTTCATAAAGCAGATTTTGAAAGGGATGGGGAATCCAGGTGGATTTTTATTTTTGTGTTTGTTTGGATTTTTGCTCATGGATGTCCTCTTCATTCTTTCAGATCCCCACATTGATCCTTGTCACAGCACCCATGCTTGTGTTCACTGTTCTTGCTCTTCATTTGTTGCCTGAAGTGACTTTTTTCACAGGGGGTTGCTTGCAAGACACACAACTAGGGAAATGCTAAGCCTTTCTCATATAGCAAAGATGTAACTTACTGCACTAATCAACCTGCCATGTATGATTATACCTACAATAAGACTGAAGTTCAGTTAATGACAAGCTGGCAGCTCCATGCACCTGTTAAATTCACAGATTTTATTTAGGGTGTCTAGGTTTTCAAATTCTCTGAAACTGTCCTCTTTTGCTATAAAAATGCAGGTACTGCGGATTTAGCACATTTAATAGAAATTGCTGATTTGGTACTTTATTCTAAAAAGTCCAGTTAATAGCTAGGGCCAAAAGCACAGCTCGGAATCCCAGTAAAAGGCTTTTGTTTCCTGCTATTAAAGAGTTAAGAGCATAAAACCATGCCTAAAATTGGACAGGCATGAACTGTATTAAAGACAAGGGCATGATTCTGCTCTTCAGGATAGAGGCTTTTATTCCATGACTAACTTAAAGTAAATGTGTGTGTGGGGCAGGGGGAGTAAGGTCAATGTGGGACTATTACAAAAAGCAGCTATAAATCTTTGCTTAAGATTCTTTTCAGTTCTGACATGGCTTTTTAGTAATGCTCTACTCAGGAATGTGATAATTGAACTATTAGAGGCCATGTGTAGTTTTTGACATTTTTGAAAGGACTGGTTTATGGATATGGGCCTCATCTAAGCAGATATCTGTCATATGTATGGGTCTTAGGATATTCTAGCAGCATATATGTGGATGAACATGGTATGCTGGGAAAGACCTGATATATTTTTTGTAGATGGAGATTGCGTCTCAGTTGTATGTTTAAGTTCTCAGAATCAATTACAAGTAATTTGGTCAGCTGTGAAGTGCTTGTATTACATTGTTATGGAATGAGTGGTGGTGGGGTGTGACACAATACACTTGCGTTAAAGAAATAGTAATAGGTTTTATTGATATGGACAATGGTTTCACGAGATTCTATGGCAAGGTCACTTATTACTTACTGCATGGCATTCAAGATAATACACAGAATTATCAGGGAGACCTTCCTGTTGAGTCACAGGGTTCAGACTGGACCTCCTTGCTTTCCAAACTCCTCCTGAGAGGAGCCTGGCTGCAGTTGGATCCTATCCTAGTCCCGGTGTCACCTAAAACTTGGAATAAACCTCTTAACACCAATTTAGTATTAAGAAGCAGACATTCACTTTATTGCGGTGCTGAGTGCATGGGGGATAGCTCCACCTATTGTCTACACCCTAAGGTGTTTGCTAAAGCTTTTATTTCTAAATTATCTACATATGTATTAACTTATTGGAATGATCATACATATTCATTCTACTTCGCAGAACTAATTATAATATCCTCATGTGTGTGTGTGCCCTCTGTCCCTTTGGTGGGCTCTAGTGGTCTTTTGAGACTCCCTAGTGGTCGTCTTGCTGTGTTCACTTGACAACCCAAAACTCACTTCCATGTATGGCCCTATTTTGGTTCAGAGGCCCTGTTTTGGTCCTACTGCCCAGTTCCAGACAGTTCTTTGAAGATATGGTGGTCCTTATTTTCATCTTCTACTGGTCTTTGCTGGTTTTGTCCATATTCTCTCATGATGTCCCAGGAACATCTGCTGTTTTGTCTGTATTTTCCAGCAACAACAGTGAAAACATGTCCTTGGGTATATTCTCTTCTTGGGTTTCTCGTAACACCAGGCCTGGTCAGTGGTTTTAGACTAAGGGATTTTGTGTACAGTTAGTAAAGTTTACAAGTGGAAAAAGTGTGTGCTATAGTCATTTACTATGAATCTGTTAGGATCTGGCAAGAATCTCTTAACCTCAAGGAGTATCTCTGCTTGAGGGGAGATCCCAGCTTGCAGCCTGCCGAAATGCAAGGAGAGCTCAGTGGGCTCTCAGGCTGTTCCCATATTTATGGGATAATTGACCTAGTCATTCTTTCATTTCAGAAATGACTTTTGGCTGATGTATGCACAATTAGCCTTATCTCTCCATCAGGAAGCAGCCATCAGGACTGTTATTGATGATTAATGTCTAAGTGGGGGAAGAAATCAGGGAGGCAACCACCAGGATCAGATAATGTGGTAGTTAACATCTAAATAGGGCTATGTATGAAAAGTTAGGTTGAGCTGGGGACACATACATAAAGCCAAGTTTTACTACTGGGTTCTAAGGGGATTTGTTCTGGGACCTATGCTGCTTCTCAAACTCATAAGCTTCTCTAAGGTGGATAGTGGTATCTACTCCTGATGATATAGATTTTTCCACTATTATCCAAAATTAAAAATAACTGAACTGTTACAGAAGAATGGTATTGTCTCATATTGAATAAGTGGATAAGAATCATCAGGTTAAGTTCAATCATCATTTCCATTTACAAATGGAAACATGGGTAAGAAGAACAAGAAGGTGACCCCATCTGCATAGCTTTTCAAATTAGAATAAAGATGCAGGAGTCACTGCAGAAAGTTTGAGAAATAGCATAATGCTCAATGCCTGTTCAAAATTTAACTAGAATGTTAGGAATGATTGGGAAGGGAATAAAGATCAAGACATTATACAATCATAGAATCATTATGGTTGGAAAAGACTTTCAAGACCACCACCATGCCTACTAAACTGTGTTACTGTCTCATCTACGCAATGTCACTGTGTAGTATGGCATGCATACATCTTGAGTGTTGGGTAGCATAATTTAGAGTGGAGATGTTCACCTTATGCCACAAAAGAAAGGACTGGAATACAAGCTTACAAAATCATCAGTAAGAGAAGACAAGTAATAGTGAATAAATATGCTGTTTTTACACTATAAGAAAGAGGGGTCCTTTAGAAATAACTAGGTAAAAGGTTTAAAATTTTGTAGTGTACTTCCATCAGCACAGATGTGAAGATAGTTACTAACCATTAAGAAATGGAAAAGTGTCTCAGGATAGTAGTTGTACTTAATACTGTGGAAGGCTTTTTTGTACACAACTTGGACATTAGCTAGGGCAAAGGGTTCTCTTTTGGGTCAGGCACTCCCTATATAAAAATGGATTTTGAGTTAAGTCCTTTGGAGAATACCACAGCACAAATTCATGATGGGAAATTATTACATAACTGTTGGTGACTTGCCCTGGAAAGTGATGTGCAGTCTCTTTAAATCCCAAGACTGTCTCACAGCATTTATTTCATGGTCCAGCCTTTATCTTTTCTCTCTATTATGATGCACTTTCAAAACAATACCTTGAGAAAGATGCCTCAGAAATCCCCTGTGTGGTTTTGTCTCCTGTTGTTCTTTCCAATGTGGAAAGTACTTCTGTGCTCTCAAGTGGCTGACCTCATCTTGAGATTCTTCAATTTTTAGACAAAGGCACCTGAGTCTTTATTTGAGGTGCAAGAGACTTTTATTCCCTGTCAGGCCTGAAGTCATCCAGATCTTTAGTGTAACACAGGTAAAGAAAAGCTCTAGCTCATTTCCTTATTTATGTAGTTGTCTGCTTAAAAACTTCTTCAGGTGCTCTTAGAGGGAATGGCAATTTGGTCTCTTTCTTCCTCGTCCCTTTATGTAAGGCCAAAGGGAGAAACTTATTGAAGCAGAACAGCCTTCAGCAGAACAATCACTGAGCTTAAGAGCACATAATGCTGTATCTCATTAGTACATTTCATCAAAATGATCTTAATTTTCTTTAGTTTGAAATGAGTAGCACAGATTTATACCTACTGAGATTGTGTTCCTGTGTGTTTTTTCTCTTCTCAAATACTACCCCTTTGTATACTTAAGTTCCTGGAAGATAAGAGTAGACTGTATGGGAGATGTGTACTCTGCAACTATTCATAATGTGGCTATTACTCTTACAGATAATTAAAAGGCCCTACTACTTTTACATCTTTAATTTGATACCTTTTTAGCTGTACCAGATTCACATGAAGAAAGGTTTGAGTCAGCAGAACAAAACAAATTGGTAGGTGACAATCTTCTTTGGTACCTCTTATAAGTACATTTATAGAACCTATAACTGAAGATGTGTAATTTTATTTTTCCTTTGTTCCCAGTCCTATTTCTTGCATCTTTACTGTAGGTACACAGAAGACCCAAAGCATAAATCTCTCCAATCAATCCTAAAATACACTGTAAGGCAAGAGTATAAACTTGTATAAATAGAAAAATCTTTCAGGACATGAAGTATTACTAGAATATTGCAGGTCAGAAGATGATTCAGCTCAAATCCTCTGCCATGTTGTATCTCAGATAATGCTAATAAAGTTTCAGCTTTCACATGGGCATTTTGGTATCTGACTGTGACAATATTGGAGTGAATATTATCCATATTTTCCAGGCTGAACATGCATGTGTCTTACTATACCATGAAGTCTGGGCAATTATTCTCCTAGAGCATGTGGGCTCACAGCCTCAGGGGCTGCCTTTTGCCGGGGTTGAAGGAGTAGAACAAATTATAGACTGCTTCAAAGCTAGTCTCTGCCATGTGCAGCTCTAATTGCATTGTAGATGACTAGCTGTTTTGGAAGGAGAAAGGTTGGAGTCCAAATAGTGCCCCTGCATGGAATGAAGTCCTGGGCTGGAGATAGTCAGCTCTGCGGAGGACAGAGATCCTCCTGTTCTGCTGTCCTGCTCAGAAGGTAAGGCTTTTTCATCTGTTTGAAACCCAGAGCCCTGAGTTTGCCTAGTGTAAGATGTCTAAAATTTATTTCACAAATTATTTTTTTCTTTAAGAAAAAAAAGAAAACAAATGAGGTGGTGTTGTCTGCCTCTTACTGTTCAGTGAGGGTGCTTGCCTAGGATGCAGGATGCATTTGTCTTTATCCTTTGATTTGGGATAGTTCTAATATGTTCTACCTACCATGCATGTCCTAAGAGTTAATCTTACTTTTATAGAGGCTCACTCCTCTTAGCCACTGTTTCATTGATTATGACGGAATATGAAGTCTAGTAACTGCAGACTAGCATGCAAGAAGTTTGAATCTTCCTCTAGTCTTGGGAGGACTGCTTAGTTATTTCAGTGTTGACTTATCTGCTAAAATCTAGACACCATTCTGCACAGGAAGCTCAGGACAAAGACAGTAATTGCAGATTAATCATTTTCACAGATACTATTTTGTAAAAAACAAAATGATCATCTACAGAAGTTGTCACCATGAACCTCTTCCATTTTTATGGATCAAGCCGGGGGTGGGGGGCAGATATAATCTGATTTAGATTTTTGCTGGCCCTATGAATTTGTGTTCCCAGGAAGGATTTTTTTTTTTTACTCCATCTGCAGCAGAAGTACTAGTTACTGATTGGTGTGAGAGGGGTTATCTGTTCCAAGGCTGCTAAACCATGTTAGGAATTTTGGAACCCTATTTCATAGAATCATAGAAAGCTTAGGGTTGGAAGGGACCTCTAGAGATCATCTAGTCCAACCCCCCTGCATACGCAGGGACACCTAGAGCACGTGGAATAGGACTGCATCCAAGCGGGTTTTGAAGATGTCCAGAGAAGGAGACTCCACAACCTCTCTGGGCAGCCTGTTCCAGTGCTCTGTCACCCTCACTGTTAAGAAATTTTTCCTTAAGTTCCTATGGAATTTTTGGTGTTTCAGTTTCTGGCCATTTCCTGCCAGCACCATCCTCCTCACTGCCTCCCTTGAGGTACTTCTAGACACTGATTAGATTCCCCTCTCAGCCTTCTCTTCTCCAGGCTGAACAGGCCCAGCTCCCTCAGCCTCTCCTCATAGGGCAGAGGTTCCAGGCCCCTGGTCATCCTTGTGGCCCTGTGCTGGACTCTCTCCAGCAGCTCCACATCCCTCTTGTACTGTGGAGCCCAGAACTGGACACAATACTCCAGATGTGGCCTCACCAGGGCTGAGTAGAGGGGCAGGATCACCTCCTTCGACCTGCTGGAGATGCTCTTCTTAATGCA
>NW_010585411.1:67054-80776 GCF_000705375.1 Tinamus guttatus | reverse complement strand
AGGGACCAGAGGTCACTGTGCATCCCAACAGGTGTGCAGGCTGGGCTCTACAATTGCAGACAGATCATTTAGATCAAATGATGATTAAGGTGACTTATTGTCTTCATCAACACACATTAATTAATATTTCTGATATCCCATAAAGTTTTAAAGCCCTAGAGATGTGGAGGGCTCTGTTCTGAATGTACTGTCACTCTCAGAGCATTGTAGCCTCTGAAGGACCCCAAAAGCTCTAAGACATGTCACCAGCTACCATGGGCTTTGCGTGCATTTGTGTGCTTATGTTTACCTCATGTAATTTGCCTTATCTTCCACTTATCAAGTCTTTTTCACTTGACTAAATTTCATCCTATAATGCCTAGCTATTCCTCTTTTGATGATTCTATCAGTACCTTCTATCTTTGATACTAGTAGTTGTCTTAACTGTTTTAAGGAAAATTGCCCTAACTGCAATGTTTCTATTCTGTGCCTAGTTACAGGAGATGATGACTTTTTTTTCCAGGCATAGGAGAAACAAATATTTTAAAGTTTATTTTGAGTGTTCCTATGTTGAATTCCATGTACAGCTAAGGTGACAGTTGTCAGAAAAGAAGCATGAATTGCTGTCTCTAGTTTGTACATTAATATGCCTGATTTCTTAGAAATGTTTGTAGCTTTCAGAAGCCTTTGCTTTTAACTTCTAGATAATATTTATTGGTTCTGATGCTTCTTGTAAAAGGTGTCCTTCCTACTGTGGTGCAACAACTTCCAAGCTTTTAACCACTAAGATATTTTCCCCTTGTCTCCAGTAACACAACTGTGATGATGAACAGCAGTTGATCAGTAACCAACTGCTTTTAAAAATATATGTTTATTCCTTTAGCCTGATCTGAAAATAAGCTTGCTATGAACAATGCTAAATAAGTCTGAAGTCTCTAGAGAGCTGACAAAGTAGTAGGACAGGTACCATTTAAAAAGTAACTAGAGAGTTGAAAAGAGTGACAGCATAAGAAACTCACTTAATTTGACATGACCATGACTATTTAACATTTTTATAAGGAAATACAGAAATGCAATCACCCTTATTCTGGTGCTCTAGGGAGTACAGATTCTCCCCCACGTGTTTTCAGTGTAAACACAAGAGATCAAGAAGGATGGGGAAGAGAAGCAAGCAGCTCATGCAAAGACCATCTAGCTTACTTTAAAAATGAATTTCCAAAGACTTTACATTGGGTAGTACAATACTGAGGGCTGGGTCGCATATATTTTGTAATAAATACTCTTGTTTTTAATACAGGTAAAAGGTTTTTTTCTCTGTTTATTCTTATTACTTACATGCTCTAGCTCTAAAAGTCTTCCCCGTAACCTATGAGCAGAAGAGATGCTGCATACCAAAATGCCTTGGACACCCTGGGTCTCACTGGAAAAGCACAGCACCCACTTCCTTTCGGGGGGGAGAAGAAGAAGGAAAAAAAAAGAAACAGATGACAGAAAAGCCATCTCAAAATATCTCAAATTGTAGTCATTTTTAAAATATTACTGTATTTTCATACCACACTCAAGATAAACAACAGCTTCACAAATTATTTTGTTTCCCCATTGCTCCTCACAGACAAGAGGTTTTGACAGTGTCCCTTTCTGATCACAGCTTAAATGTGCATACTTTGACTTACGGTCTTCCACTCATTGATCCTTCTAAGAGAGATACCATTTTCTCTTTGATTCCTCTTGTGAGAAGATATTTATTTTAGCCTTCTTCCTTCTGCCCTTCAGAACACCAGAAAGCAAGGCTGAGAGGAACCCAAAGCAGTTTTATCCTAATAGTGCTGCTCTGCGTAGCAGAGTTCTTCATCCTCCTTTCTTTGAATGTCCCCACCTGGAGCATCTGTGTCCTATTCATTAAATAGCCTGCAGAGGCTCCTGAGGACTCAGCTGAGAGCTAGGAAGAAACTGTTCAGACTTCCTTCCCCCAAGAAAGTGCACCCACTTTCTTGGCCCAAGTCTCTGGAAGTGGGAGCAGGATGGGAGCCCTGCACAGAAAGCAGGGGTCACACATTCCCTTCTCACGGGTGGGAGCATCTCCAACTTTCAGTACACGCTTCACCTTTCTTATTTCTTTCTTCATTAAACTTTCCTATACCCCCTCAAATTTCAACTGAGATCCAAAATTCATGCTACCTCGTTTGGGATTTTCTTCATGGATTATTGCTGCTTTCCTTTTCCATCCAAAATAATTCATTGAAGTCCTATAAAAACTGTTTTAGAAAGAATAACAACACTACTGCCAGTATACTTTTCAAAAAGAAAAATACCGCCTTGTGTTGTTTTGTTTACCCTGTGTGCGGTGATACAATCTAACTCCTTTCAGAGGTCTGGGATTCTTCCTCTTAAGTGCCTGACCCTGTCCTTGGCAAGCCTAATCACTGGCAGATAACTGTGACCACAGAAGACTTCTAAGTGCTTTTGATTGGGGAGAATGGTATTTTCTTCCTACAATTTACAATGCAGATTATTGAGATTATTGATGGAATCATTCCAATTTGCCACCTTCACACTATAATGTGGCAACTGTTAGCAAATACTGACTTTATTTACGATGATACCCTGGTGTGTATGAAAACTACAGCTATGGCCAAATGATTCTCTACTCCTCCAAAGTACTTTTATTCTTTTATTTGCAAAATTGTAACTATTTTCAAAGTCTGAGATGTAAAAGCTTGAAAGCATGAGACCACTGCCTAAGCGAAATGGATCACAGACAGCTTAAACAGATGATCTCGTCCTAGATATGGGCTCTTGTCTGTTCCCATGCTAAAGTTCTCATCCTGTGACCTGATTATTGTAAACTGGCTTCACCACATTATCCCCAACTGACAAATCCTGAAGGGTTTGTCCTTAGGTACCTGTCCAGAAATCTCTCATCATTGTCACTTCCCTAGAGGTTAAAAAAGGTAATTTTCCTCCCTGTCAGATGTGTTTTAAATAACAATTAAAAAGCAAACCAAGACTTGTACCACTTCACAGACCTGTTTTAACACATCCACACAAATGGTTTGACTGAGGCAGACATACAGTGTTAGCCTAGTGCAGGGAGAGGGAAGGAACCACGGCAGCAAGCCCTGGTGAGGGCAGTGTAGAGGCAGATCTCCCTTATGCTGCTCCTCCTGCCAGGAGAGTTGCAACAGAAGATTACAGCCTCTCCAAAAAGGGAACCTCCTGCTGCACGACAAGCCCATATATCCTTTTTTCACCAGTGACATCATTCTATGTGGCAAGGGTCAGAATTTAAACTAAGAGTCTTATCAGCAATGCTTTTGTGCCATGCCTTTGTTGCACTGACTGCACGTGGAACATCTACCATCGTCTGGATTTTGATGACACCTGAGGGCTTTCCTTGCAGAAAAATGATCACAGTCATAGGCTGCAAACTCCCAAGGATGAGGTCCCATTTCCTGATTGTCTGGCAGACCAGTATTGCTACTTTCAACATATTGTAGAAGCTAAGGCTGTATCTCCCATCAAATTATAAGAATTGTGGAAGGATTACTAAAATATTCTTTTTAGTCTGATTAACATTGTGCTGAAATGGATGGTCATTAAACAGAAAGTTTGTTAGTCTGTCTTCAAAGTAAATAGATTGCATGACTCTCAAATAAGGCTGCTTAGCCCTCAGTACAAGAAATGTGGGAGAAACTTCTGCACGTTTTGTGCTTTCTGGTCAAGAGATAGCTAGCTATAGTTTTTCAGTTATCACTCTAGTCATACCAGAACCTTATGACTAACAAAATGAGGTGCAGGTGTATTTATTTATTTATTTATTTATTATTACAAGGAGAATAATCAAAGATTGGACCAATTTGCAGAGAGAAGGGAAAACAAATGTCCATCGCTTGTAATATTTAAACTAGGAGATTGTTTTTTATAAAAGGTATTTTCTGTAACATCCAATGGCATGAAGATTGATTCAGGAACCTTTGAAAGGAATTCTGTAACTAAGGTTATGCAGAAGGTCAAATGAGATGGCCATAATGATCCCTTCTGGTCTTAACCTATCAATCAAAAGGTATTAAATTTCACTCACTGAGCTGGATATGTGATTATGTAAAGTGGAATACAAGCATCTCCTTGCTTGTAAAGAGAGAACCTGGAAAGAACAGAAACCCACAAATATTATTTTAGCCGCCTTTGCCACCTGCAAAATTATTTTGAATCCCGTTAAGGTCAGCATAGCTTAGTTAATCTATCTGAGACAAATGAGTAGAATGGTAAAAATCAGAGATGCACAATTGATTCCTTGATCTGAAAAGATAGTTTCACTGTGCTCAAAAATTGTTCTGCGTTCAGATTCAGGATGGACAAAGATTGTTATGAAGTTGAAGGATTTTACAGAAGTTCTCCTTCATGCTTCCTCTGTGATATTAGTCTTTGCTTCTAGATAAGGATATATTTTTCTAACAGTGTATTGGAAAAGGGAGCTTCTGTACTACCTTTGTCTTGCCACCAATATGAAGAATCTACTTTTCTTCATTCCACTGTGAAATAATATCTGTTCTCTGTTGGATCTCAGGACCTAACATTTTGAGAATAGGATTTCACCATGATACGGGGATGCAAGAAACAGAAAGAAAGCAGACTCAGTTTTTCTGTTGTCTGAAAGTACTTAAAAACAAACAAACAAAAAGGGTTATGTGCGTGGGGGTCGTGAGAAGGTTAGTTATATGTGCGTTAACAGTCTTTCATTGATTAGTAAAAAGCTGGACTGAACAACGCTCAAAAAATAAACAATTTTTCCCAGTATCTCGAGTGTTTGAAAGCTAATAGGTTCAGCTCCTGATAAATGTTTTCATTGTTAGGACTACAGACTAAATGTTTTTTGAGCTATCCTTCAATCCATGCAATTGATTGGTAGACATTGATTAATTAGTCATGTAGACTGATGCTGACCTCTTTATTTTGGAAGAGGGTAGGCAGGAAGTGGAAATTGCTGGTGTCTAGATGTACATGCTAAATTATATTGTTAATCAGAATGGTCAAAGGCTTTAGCGTGTTATGTCAGACTTGAAAAAGGAAATCATGTCTGTAGCAAGTAAAGTCATTCTCAAGGTGCCAAAAGCATCTCATTTTTTTTTTTTTGTCTTGATCTACCACTATCCTAGTTTTAGCCTTTGTTGGATGTGGCTACTGTACGTGGCTTTGCAGGTTGAAGATCATCTTCACTACAGAAGCTTTGAGTCAAGCTTATTCTTTGGGTCATTATTATTATACAAATGAATTTGCACGAATGCGGCCGTTAGACTTTATGTTATTGTTTTATATACAAGTTGTGCACTCTCTTGCAGTGCTGGATGTGCTGCATTATTAAATGATGCAGCTACTCAACAGTGCAGCAGTTTGTAAGGGTCAGTGAGCATGATGTTAGCCATTTGTTCTTGCAGTCTATCGTGTATTTTCTAAGACAGTAACAACAGGCTTAATGTCTCTTTTCAGAGGCAAGAGCCGTGGGATGGTAAGATGATTGCTATCTAGACAAACCAATATCTTTGTGGTCCTTCAAGTGTTGATGGAGTTTCTCTGTAGGTGGACATGATTGCAGCTGTAGCATTACTAGGATGGCTAGGATTACCAGGATGGCTAAAACAACTGTGTTGGCTGACTGTTGTGAACTCATGCAGGATTGGAGAGGGGGAAGCCTGAGTGAAAGAGAGGAATGGAAGTAGTTTCTCTTATTCTGAGAGAATGACCAAGGAAGAAAGAAACTGAATTCACTAAAAAGTTCCTGATTAGAAAAAGATACCCAATACAAATTGGGTATGGTCAATGGAAAGAAGAAGCTACTGTGGGAAACCCAGAAGACTCTGACTTAAGATTAGAATCTATTAGGAGAAGATAGGGTGTATACTGTCCTAGCATTGTAAGAACTCACAACATCACTGACTTGTAGCAGTCCTTTTTGAGACTTTCTTTTTTTTTTTCCCCACAGTTGTGTCATGTTTGTGTTATCCTTTGGGAATCAACATGGTGAGAACTGTAGCTAATGAAAAACTTTTGCAAGATTTTTGGAGTGCATTGATGAAGTTCATTGATTTCTGTCTTTGCAAGCAATATTTTGCTTTCAAGTCAGACTCTGAAACACTAGTCCCAGAGTCTATTATTAATTCCTTATGTCATTAAAAGAGGTCTTCTCTGTCTGTGATGCACTGACATTTATTTTATAAGGCACTGACATGATTAGAGCTTTGATTTGATTTCCTAGCCAAAATACTTGGCCCAGGATTCCCTGGAGTTAAGAAGTTAGCTTCCTAAAATCATGTTTTAGTCATCTAAAAAATGATATATACATATATATATATATATATATATGTATAAATCTTATTGCCAAGTTCAGCAGAGTTATCAGCTTTTTGACTCCTTTTTGAAGAGTTGTTTATTTTAATGCCCTAAAAGTTTACTTGCTATTGGATTTTTTAGTCTTACTCCCAGGACTGCTTCATATATAGTCAATAAAAGCTGTATATGATGCAAAATAGATGAGTGATTGTGCTGGTCATGGTCCTACCTTCTCTTTTTTTACCCAAGTGTAACTCCTTATATGCGACATCTGTAGCCTTCACCTTAGGGATATAGAGAGTTGTATAAGGATGAAGCAGCTAGAGAGTAAGGGAATGGAATGGGTAACAAAAACCTGACCTGAAGTACACAGCAAAATCTGTTTCATGAGCATCCCCCAAATGTGTTGTCCTATGCAAACATTTTCAAAAATATCTTAAAAATATTCAATACGGGTTTTTTCTTTTTTCTTTCTTTTTTTTTTTTTTTTTGGTTTTGTTTCGTTTTTTGGCTTCTGGAGCCCAAACTTCCTAGTCAAATAACTTGGAAAGTAACTGGTTTTCCTAGTTTTGTATGGCTTCTTGGAATACACCTGGTGTACTTCCACTAGGAGTAAGGAGAGTACTTATTCCAGAGTAAGGCTATAAAAATCTACTTCTCGCTGTCTAGAGTGAAATATTGCACCTTTTTCTAAAATTATGTGGGTTTTTTTTGTTGTTGTTGTTTTTCTTCTTTAAACATTGGAGCATTTACAAATGATCAGAAGATTTAACTCTTCAGATCTAGGATACCCAGTGTTTTACAACAACTACAAAGGACCTCAGAATACAAAGGACCCCTAACCCTAACCCTAACCCTAACCACATGTGTTTAACCTGAACGTGGGTACGCAGCCTGCTATGCTGCTTGTGCCTCAGTGCATTAACTAATCTTTAAAGAAGAGGGATTAAGAAAAAAAGATTTCCCTGTGTACAGGTTAGCCCGAGCTCTCTACTGGACAAGTTTGTCCATATTCCTTGGCTCTGGATAGTGCTGATCACTGTCCATAGACAGGATACAGGATTATGTGGACCATGGCTGTGACCCAGATCACAGTTTTCGTGCAAACTTGCACTGCAAAATTATACCTCCTTCTTGGTTTTCATTTCCTTCCAAAGACATTATAAGTTTGCCCCACTATTAGTAAGTAGTTATTGGTGTGCTGTTATGTGAATGGGCTGCTTTTTTTTTCTTTTCTTCCCTCAATTTAGGGAGTGCTTTTATTTTCCCTGGCTTTGTCTAGGCTACTCTTCAACCAAGGGAAGCAGAAGAAAACATACATGTTTGTGTGTCTAGAAAGCTGCAGACAGGAATCCATCAGTAAGCTGGAAAGGCTGATAAAATCTCTGGGTTCTTTTATCTGGTCTGGTTTTATTAAGACCTTCCAATACCATTCAGTACAAAGACAGAACTACTTCTAGGAGGCAACATTAATATATATACACATTTAACCCAGAAAGCCTCTGTATGTTCTCTTTGGCATTTTATTTACTCAAATGTATCAAGGGAGAATTCTTCCCCTAGTATAGAATAGCTTGAATGGAGCTAACACTGTTCCTGTATTTATCTCTCTCTCCCTCTGTAGATATATATGAGTTCTATAATAACATTTCTGGCATTGGTACCACCTGAGAGCTCTTTGCAGCTGCAGCTTGTACATTTTGCAGTACGATTTCTCTCCTTTTCCCTTTCCCCCAGCTTTCCCCCGCCCCCAGAGAACTGACACGCTTTCCGCTGGCAAATGTTGAATGTAGCTCCTGAGGATTTAGCATGTCAGGCTGTGTCTACACAGCTTAGGTTTCTATTATTACGCAATGGCTTAGAAGTCAGTGCTTCGCCACATAATTACAGAGCCAATCTATATTAGGACCAGGAGTTTGCATGCCTCTTTCAGCACCAACTATTCTCCTCCCACCCACTCCAGCCTTCTTCCTGACACTCTTACTTGTTTAGTAGTGTCTTTTTGTACCCTTCTTCCTCCTGCTTTCTGATTTCTCCCCTTCCCTATGCTATATGTTTGTTTATTTCAGAAGTGAGGGCTCTGAGTTGTGCCTGCCCAGATTCCTGTGCAGCACTGAGCATTTGCTGCTGTATGTTGCGTCGTCAGAAGAGGTAAGAAGAAATTCCTGACGCTGCCTGCCAGTTCTCTCGGGTTTTCTCTCTCTCTTTTTCTGCCCCCCTCCCTTTTTCTTTTTTTTTTTTTTTTTTTCATATGTGCACATTGCTTGTCTTACAAGCTGTGCAGGCTCTGCCATCTAGAGCACTTTGTGAGATCACTCCAGTTTGCTGTTTTTCCTTTTTTCCTTCTCTGCGTGAGTGTGTGTGTGTATCTCCCTATCTCTCTTCTCCTCCTGCCACCATACACCCTGATCCCCCTCCCCAATGCATGCACATACACAGATGCTGGGCTTGCTAGTATGAACTTGAAGACTTGCAATACCAAAATGCATGTGTTACCTTGGGATGCACGATGATGAGGATGCTTGAAAAGTCTGCAGGCTGCTTAGTCTTCCGAGACTGGGGTTTTTAAACCAAATAAGGAAGGAACAAGTTATTCACTTTTTTCTTTTCTTCCCTTTTTTTTTTTTTTTTTTTGTCTTTCCCTTTTTTGTGCTTTGGATACTACTGAATAAGGAGTCTCAGGGATTCGCACACTTGGACTTCACTGAATCAGGCTGCATCTGACAAACATTCTAGTCTGCATTTTGGCTAGCAGGAGATCAACCAGGATTTTTCAGATTGTATCTTCTTTTGAAAAAAGGATGCATGGCATAGAAAGAACGTCTAAGTGCCTGTCTGAGATTATTTTACCAAACCTGGGATAAATGTTACTTCTCAAAGGTAAGTGCTAGCCTTTTTTTCATCTTTATATATACACTGTATAGCCATTGTATTGTGCACTATATATGAACTATATATAGGCATATACGCAAGCCTCACTTATATACAGTTACCTCTTTGATAGCAAGAAAATTGTTGTCACGAATATTAAAAGCATTGGAGAAACATGTAACTTTATCTTCCTGTTAATGCTAGCCTAGATAAGGATGTTCCTGTAGGTAAATGAATCTGCTTTCTGATTCTGTCTTGGCATGGAAAGGCAATTAAAAGGGAATTTTCATATTTTTAATAGAGATTTTTAATGACAATTTTGAAATAGATACTGGAAGAGCTTTGAAAGAAAGATTAATAATATCTTTTCTAACACAAGAAAAACTGGGAAATAGAATAGAAGTGTGAAAGTGATTTTAGCTTTCTAGAGGAATTAATTCTGCAAAGCCAAGGAAGAACTTTGTTGGACAGATCAACTCTGTTGTATGTAAAAATACACAGTAGAAAAGCAGGGACCTTGGCAAATGTCATGTGGAGAAATGGAAGGTGATGGAAAAGATAAGAAAGGGAAAGAAATGAGGGGTGGAGCAGCAGCGGGCACTCAATTCACTGTTGCCACTGAGGCTGGTGTTCTTGGTAAGCCGATGCCATTGGTGATGCACACCCTGAATTGGCAAGGTGGGCATGCGGGGGATGGGGTACACAAGCAGGTATATGCTATGTCATGTCTGTCTGACGTCATCAGATATATAGGCTCCCTGCAAGATCAAGTGTACCAAGGATTTGGGTGGGGAGAGGTGTCTAAATGGCACCAGAGGATGAGTTGTAGAAAAATGGAAACTGAGTCTCTTTCTGACTTGCATGGCACATGCAGATCTTGCTTCCAAAGCAAATGCATCATAGAATAAAATAACAAAGAAACTTGAAGGAGAGCTGATATCAGTCCTTAGGTCAACAAGTCCCAGCATAGTGGGTCAGTAAACTGCAAATGTAAAGTGTTCAATTAAAGGAATGTTTACAGGGCTCTTACGGCTCTTACACTGGGTATCCCCTTCCTATCCGAAGGAACAAGAATTTTTTGCTGGGTCTTATCTAGTGTTTTGGGGGCAGTGCCACTTGAGATATCAGGAAGAATGGGGTTTATTTTAGCATCTCCATCATGGATATTAATAGGACAGAATTAAATCTTCTTAAAGGAAATAATAAAATAATATAAGCAATGGGCTTTAAGAGGCAAACAATAAGCATAACTTAAAATCAATGAAGTGCTGTCTGATTAGATTGCCACTTCTTAACTTCATTATTAACTTGCTCACTGTGGATAAGTCCAGCAGTGTCCTGCCACACATTTGCCACCGGTATTTCCTCTTCCTCAGGTGCAGGATTCCAACTTTTTGTAGGACCTCACAGTGTACAGAGGATGTACTAAGGCAAATTTGAGCTTGGCATGAGAGGGAAGAGAGACTGGTAATTACTTCTGCAATGTCTCAGGCTGGTTACAGTTTCTATGTCTACAGCTTGCCCTGGGTTGGTGTTTAGTTTGCATTGCCTACAGATCGCCACTTGAGAACAACAGAGTGCTTTTTGCATGCGCTCTGTGTGTAGCTGGCTTGTGCAAAGCAGATCTCCAGCTCTTCCCTGAATTTGCTACTAATTTGAGGGGGAGGGAGAGGGCGGGGGGAAGGTGCAGTCAAGAGTAAACAACAAGGCTGGGGGGGAAACACAGGAAGAAAAGGTCATCACGCTCAGCCAAACCTTTCTTTACCTATGAATCCCAGCAAAGGTCTGCATCGCCCCTCTGTGTGCACCCAAGCCTTGGAACCAGAGCCTGTCCTCATCGCCCTGGCATGGATCTTGTTTTCTTCTGAGTGACTCTAGGCCCAGAGTTACCTAAATCATCCGTGCCACCCACTGTCAGGAAGACAGGCACCACAGGAGGGCAAGAAACACACTCTGTCCCCAGAGCCACCATTTGCTGCTACCCTCTTTACCCCACACTGTTTTTTACAGCATTAGCGTTTCTGGTTTAAATTTACTTGTGGAGTATGACTGCTCATTTTTCCCTAATGGGTAGTTTAAATGGCACATGTAGTCTCACTTCTGCTCTGCCCGTTGCTCAAAACTGCCAGGTCCGTGGCAATCCTTTCCAAAGGACTCTCCCTCATTCTTTTTTTTTTTTTTGCAGAGGACTCTGGTCACAGATTGAAGTTTGCAGCATAATGGCTCACCTGAAACTTTCTTTTTTCCCCTCTTGTGGATGAAAAGCAGAAAAAAAGGTTGATGCAAATGATTCAGGATTAAGTGGTATGAGGCAAAGGTGGAGATATACTTCAGGTAACATAGAGTGTATTTAACTTCATTGTGAGTGGTTGCAAAGTGACAAGCTGGGAGGCCGCATTTTATGTTATTTGTGCACATGGAAGAGAGGGAAGGGGTAATGGCAGTGCCTGTTCATTCCCATATACCAATAAATAGCCCTTTTTGCATTAGCATTGAAACTGCTAATGTTTCAGCCTTGATCTACAAAGATCACCAAAGATCCAAAGATTTTGGAGCAAAAAGGCAGTTTGTACCAAGTCATCACCACTCAGTCAGCATCCTCGCCTGAGTATTGAGCCTTGCTTGCTTGAGGTTCATTGTAGTGTGTTGTCACTTGTGGTTTTTCTTTTTCTTTATGGAGTTATTCTCCTCTCCGTGCTGGACTGGAAAGCAATGACATGATTTATAAAAGGCAGGGAGAAGTCATCCGTAGCTCCTTCAGGCCAGTTCTCATCATTGTGAAAACAGTTGCCAATATCAGATGGCCAATATTCATCTCCTACTTTCCTTCAGTTATCACAAGTGTGGATCTCTCCACGTGCTAGAATTTACTCTTTCAGAGTCTAGAGTCAGCGTGTGCTCACAGGCTGCTGAACAGCTTCCAATGGTCAATAGGAACTTGAGCTGAAAGACAAGATAGTGTCTGGGCATGTAGGAATAATAAAACAATCCCTAAATCGCCAGGTTAACCCCAAGGTGATGAAGCATTGCTGTGAAAGGGCAGCCATCCGTCCCCTGCCCGCCTGCTTCCACCCAAGATCAGCAGGAGGGAGAGGTGCTCATAAGCAGCACTTCTGCTTCTAGGAACTCAAATTATCCTCTGCGTAGGAGGCTGCCAAAAGTTTCTATGAAATTAACAGATGTAAACATGTTACTAAAAGGCCCCCAATGATGCTGCGTGGAAAAACGGGAAAAGGGGATGTCATCTAGAAGTGTTTCTGCTGTGGAGCATCAGTTTGCTCCATCTTGTTTGCTTTTCTTTCAAAATATTTTCATGACAGTCTTTCCAAATTTTCTTTCTTCTTGTCGTTTCTTCTGTCCGGTCTCTGATGACATCCTTGTATTCATGAAAAATATTTGTGACAAGCGCAGGATTCCAATGTCAGACTATGAAATGAGCAATGCCAGCAAATAAAATGCTCAAAAGACAGAAAGTATTATTTTTTGAAAGCATGTGAGAAAACAAAAAGATGCGCTGTCAGGATCTGGTCTATGCAAAGTCCCTGTTGGACCTACACAGAATACAGAGTTAAGTGGGATTTTTTTTCGGTGAAATATCTTCTGTTTTTTTCTCAGAAAAATATAGATTTGTCAGAACAAAACCTGTCTGGGAAATGGTCAGACTTATGAATTTCCTGGCAGAGTAAAATGTAGGGAGCAAATTGGCACAATATCCCATGTTACTTTCTTCTGAAAAAGGAATTAGATTATTCCTTTCTGGTTTCCACATTTTGTATGAAAACTGAAAATAATAATAATTCGTATTAATTTGTATGAAACCTGATCTTAAAAGGGGCCATACTCAAATTCCATTTCCTTAAAGGTCCCAAGGAAATGTATCAATCAACCTGGAACAAAACACTCCTAGTTCATGAGAAGGCTTGAATACTTTTTATCTCAGCTGGAGCTAAGGCAATTGTCACCACTTTCACTCCACTCACGGGATGGGAAAACCATTGTTGAAGTCAAGTTACTTCTCCAAGCGGGATTGTCCTGGGACTGTTCTGCAAGGTGACAAGGTCTATTCATCCTTGATGAACAGCCTTGAAAGGATGGCTGCTGTATAAGAAGTACAAGGGGCATTTAGGAGACTCCTCCTAATCGCTCCTCAAGAAGGAACAGGCCTCTAATCCTCTAGCAGATATTCTGCGATCACTGTGGTGTTATGAAGAGAGGTAAGGTAAGGAGAGGGCCCTGGAATAGCAGTAAAGCCAAGGAACAGGGCTCCGGTTGGTTAAAAGTGAGAGGTGCATCACAGTACAGGTCAACATAGGTGCTGAGCAGCATAGAAAGCTGGATTAAGGATGAAATCAACAGGAAGGAAATGCTGGCTAAAAGCTCCTTTTCCTCTTTAATAGAGCTAACATTGTGCTGAAAATACCTAGAAAACACGTGTGTAGCACCAATGCAGGAAAAAAACAGCGTGACTTCCCTCAAGCCTGAGAAGACAGGTCGGGGTTGGAGTTACAGCTTTACGCACAGAACTGAGCCAAATTGCTGCAGCGG
>NW_010585411.1:3361-67041 GCF_000705375.1 Tinamus guttatus | reverse complement strand
CTGCTGAATTTGAATTGACTTTGCTAGGAGACGTATAGACTTTGGAAAGCCTAGGTATGATCAAGCCATATGGATTGCAGGGATCCAAAATGTGATTTTAGAGGAAAAAGGATGTTTTCCTCTTTTGTCCTTAGAGTTTCAGTTGGATTTGAAAGATTCAGGAGCAAGGGAACTCAAAATGGTGCCAGATGCAATAATCATTTTCTATCTGTGTCTAAGCTTGTGAGAAAAGCTTCAGCATGCTTGCTAGTCAGAATGAGTAATCCTTCTTTTTATGCTGCCTAAGGGTAAAAATTAAGAATGGGAAAGGAAAAAAGGTTGCCTTAACGCACCTCATCCTCTGTGGCAGGATGGGTGAGTTGTGGTATCAGTGAAAGAGCAGTCTGTAAATGTGAACTAGAAAGGAAAACTGTCTATGCCAGAATTTGTATTATATACCTCTGGTAACAGCCATATGTATCTGCTCTTTTGGTGCAGAATGAGAACAATGAGCAGTTAGATGGCAAAAGGAAAAATAAAACCTCTTGTCGTGGTTCTCTAAGCAGTCATTGTCTTGTTTGAAAGCAGCCAGCAACAAGCATCTGCCTCCTCAAAGATAAAAATCAAGCCTTCCCAATCCTTTCAGTAGCTTTTTTGGTCTTTTACCCCTTGCAAATATTCCTGTGACTGGGTAAATACATGTCAGGAAACACTGCACAGTTTGTATGTGAAACAAGTGCACTGGGTTAGAGAAAAGGTCAAATTGTATTGACAGAACATTTTTGGACCAAGACCATTTTGATAGGTCTCTTAAACTGATGGCTAGTTGACATTTTTGGTAAGTTATCTGAGATGTAAGTGAACATTATCACTGCTATTGCAAGGTATTTTCTGTGTATTGGTTTTTAAATAAGAGTACAACATTAATTCCTTGTTCTACAGATTTTCATCTCCCCTCTCTCCCTGTAGTCTAGACAGGCAACTTGCTGTCTCTGGGAATATTCTATAGGAAAACATATTCAGGTCCCAGCAGCTGTCATGGAAGAGAGGACCATGGCTTTCTGCAGGCTGTCTATAATCAAAATGTATTGCAGCTTTCTGTTAAAAATATCAATTTGCTTGATAAATACCACTGCACAGTATTTTCTAATCCCGTAACTTCAGCTCACATGTGCTTTGCAAGGACCGTGTGACCATTTCGTGCCACCACACCTGCATCTCCTCTCTCCCCAAGGGCATTTTGGCAATAGTGCTTTCTTGAGGTGAATGAGAAAGTTACTGAGAAGCTTCTCAGTATGTAGTGTGGCTGTGGTTCTCACAAAGGCTGAGACCTGATGGTCTTCCAGCTGGTGGGAGCAGACAAATGTTTCAGTAAATGCATATTTCCTTAAAGGTCTAGGGGTAGGTAACAGTAGTTTCCTGTGAAGTGGAAGGAAGCTGCTTCCTCTTGCAGTTCCTTCTGCTCTGATCTAGAGGGTCACAGCAGAGCAGAAGGGTGGCTCAACTAATATTTGTGAAAGGAATCCCTTGGAGGTCAAGGAGGGCCACATTTACAGAAAATACAGAAAATTTGATAGGATGAGGGGGGTGAGGGAAAGAAGAATTAACAGTCTTAAAACTAAGATGTCTCTGTCTCTTTAGTTTTTTTAGATATTTATAGGACCCTTCTCACTGCAAACCTGGAGTGTGGCTAAGGTAAAGCAGGACTTAAGACATGTCCTTTTAGTCACACTGTTTGTGCATAGCCTATCATTCCTCAGACAAATGTGAGGTGCTTTGTTTGTCACATCTCACCTGTTTCAACCTTTTGATGAATGTGGAAAATTTATTCAAGCCCTTTGTGCATTTATTTCCGTTTTCTCCATCTTCCATTCACCTCTGTGAATTGGTGAGTGGAATGAAAATGCCATTTAATTTCTTTTCTCCCTTATACTGAACACAAAGGTGTTTTTTATTTATTTATTTATTTTTTCATTGGGAGCAGATGAGTCACTCGTTAATAATAATTCCCTCCTCTCAACTCTCAGTAGAACCTAGCAACGAGCTTTCAAATCCATGTGAGACCCTCTAAAAAGAGGCAGGCCCATCTTCTTACAGTTTCTTTTCCAGACAGGTGGAATCAATGGGCTATCACCTGCCACCTCTGTGCTGGACATCAAATGCATGCAGTATATGCCCGTCTTAATGTTTTATTTTACTCTGACAAAATTTCCACCTGCCTGATTTGGTGAATAGCATAACAAAGATCTGTGATAGCCCTGTGGCTTTGTGGTCAAGAAGCTTCCTCGCTTCTGAGATCTTGCCATGAAAGGGTCAAATCCATCCTTCTATGAGAAGGTTGGAGTGGGACATAGTAAATTTTTGCATGTTGCCCAATTCTATCTTGCCTCCGTGTCCTCCCACCGAATGGAAAAATCAAAGAAAGGCTATAGTCTGTCTCAGTTATAGGATTTACTTTTAAAATAAAATAATGTCCTCAGGTCCAAAAATGACTGCTGTAGTTCCTTCCAGCAGGGCTTATTGATTTGGTCCTCTCATTTGACATATCTCGTCCTGCTATGGCCTCTTGCCATGTTAAATCACAGACGGATCATTTAGTGACCTAACTGAAAATAAGACCTATCTGAGCTAGATGTTATGCAGACTGGCTGTCGGATTCAGGCTCTTAAGGCAAGTTCTTGTCAGACATGGTAGAAAGCTGAAAACTAGATATTTGTGATACGATGCTGACTTAAACTTATTTTACATTAATCTAATTGTGTTTGTTTTAGGGAACTGTTTTCAATTTTTGCTTTAATAATATGTATCCTGTTATCACAAATTGATACAAGGCTTGGTGAATACATTAAGAGCACTCTTCTTCCACAAAGTGCTTGTTATTATGGAAATCAAGTATCTTTTAGAAAAATCTAAATAAAGAACCTCACAAGTTTAGTGTGTGATGTAGTTGCACTCACATGCTCTCATAATCAATCTCTCTTTTTGCCAGTACATAAAGAATAAAAATGTACTCTGCAGCCAGCTGTTCTTCCTAAATTCGACTTGTCTTGCTGGCTTAGGTAAATGAGAAATTGCAGCTTGAGATTTCAGATCTACATAAAATCTTAAGGACCCAGAAAATGAGGTCTGTTTTCAAAAACCTGTCTCAGTCATAGTATTTCAAGATCAGAAGCCAGAATGTATTCATGTCCAAATCTGATTATACTCCTTTTGCAAAATTGTTACAGGTGGCAAAGATATTTGAGAATAAAAGAATCCAGTTTTTGGAGCTTTGTTTTCCTTCCTTCTGCTGCTATTAGAGAGAGCTATCTAGAGGGAATTAATATAGGATCTCAGATTGTTACTGTTAAAACAGTTTTTGATTACATTCACAGTATGATTGTTCCTCCTTGCTTCCAAGAAATCTCTTCTAGACATAAATTTATTTTATATCATCTCCCAGGGTCCTGTATATTTTATATGATTGTGACTATATTTATGTAATTATTTCTGTAATTTTACCAGGAACAAGATAAAATACACAGACCTTGTGTGCTCTTTCTCTACCAGAGTAATAGATATTGAATCAGACAATAAAATCATACTGTCCTCAGGTAGGAAAAGAACATATGATCCATACCTTACAAGCATTTGAAAGCTGATCCCTGGAAGAAAGGAATTCCCCCAGTAAATGCTAATCTTTGGTTGACACTAAGTGGTGTTGGTCACTTGGATTGTAGTCATTCCAGTATGCCATTCAAAGATACGTATTGATTCTGGAGTGGAAACATAACTGTGACTTACCAGACCAGTAGGGCATTCAAACGGTCATGTTTTTGAGTCCAGTGAGGCAGCAGCAACCACATTGCTTTATTTTGATGACCGACATTCTGAACACATCCTGAACAATCAATAAGCAGATCCTGAATATTAGTAGCAGGCAATTCACACGAAGCCAAGATATTAGACATTTGTTTGCCAAATATATATGAAACAGTTGGGATAGAATCTAAAGCCATTCATGATTCAAATAAAGTAAGGATTTAACTATAGTAAATATTGCTTGAAATCAATATGCTTAACCTCTATTAAAAATATTAAAATAAAATGTAGCACATTTTAATACGCATATCTAGTAAATACAGGAATCTTTCAAGGGAAAAGAATGGCAATGCCAAATATCGATTTATATATATGTATATATATTTGTATGCACATATATTTATAATATATATGCATATATGAACAGAAATATTTATATGTACATATATGCATTATATACATATATATTTAATTCATTAGTTGTAGGACAAAAACATACAAAAGTTCTTAGATGGGAAACAATATTATAGTGAAGAGTCAAAGTCCAAGACTTATCCCAAGACCTGCAAGAAACAGTCTACACGCAGCTTTGTACAATACACCAAACCACTAATTTATCACAAAGAATAAGAGAGGGCAACTTTCAGGATTACAATATATTCCTTTTTGTGAAAATTTCTCTCTTTCCCAAGTTAAAAGTTAGGTCACTTCTGAAATGTGAATGGCAATTTAAAATGAATTGCTCTGATAAGCCACAATTATGTTTCCACTTCAGAATCAATAAATATATTTGAAAAGATTAAATGGGCCTAACTTAGCTAACGTATCTTCCTTCTATTTAAAGGGAATATGGTGAATCAGCATTTTTTTATTATTATTATTTCTTCTGGTCCCTTTTAATTCCTTTTTTAAAAGCCATGAAATATGTAGGTTTATATACGTAAGGTATGTGTTTACATCCATTCTTAGCCACTTTGCTTTTTTCTTCTACTTTTGTAGTCAAAGTCGATAGTAACATATGTCAGAAACCTGTTGTAAGACTAAGTGCGCTAATGTTTATGAGGTGCTTATAGACTAGTGAAGGGCTAGGCAGATGCAGTATATGCCCAGGGGAATAATTCTGTGGTAGAAAAAAAGGAGAGATACAAAGACCTAATGAGAATTGGTCAAGAATATCTAATCAACTGTTTTTGTTGTTGTTGTTTTGTTTGCTTTTTCACGGGAGAACAGAGTTATGGTCCAAGATAGTCAAAGAAAAGTAAAAACTTTTCAGTTGAAGCCACTAAACTATGTCATTCTTTGCTTTCTCTTGTGATGTTTTCAACTAGCATTTTGCCCTTTTTTTATTCTAAGACATGTTTGTATCACATGAAAAACTTTTAACATGGCATTTTGTCCTATTTTACAGAAAATAAAAAGATTGTAGCATTTGCATTCTTTAGAGAACATAAACTCTTCTAAATTCTAATCTGTCCAATCTAAATAAGTCAAAGTCTTCTCTTAGTTTCCAATAAAATTGGACCACCTTAATCTTTTTAGTCCAACTGATAGCTCTGCAGATAGTACCATTTATTTTTGTAGATTATTTCTTCCCTCCTTTTTCATCTTCTGTTTTATTGCCCTGGTAAGTCTATTCTCTGTGGGTGGTAGCACAGAGGGTATAGACAGTCCAACCATTAATAAAATAGTCTGTAAAAATACTGAATTTGCAATAAGACTAACAGAACTGTGAGCATTGAACACGTGGCATTGTAGTGGGAGATTTTGGCCCCACTTGGCAAAGCCAAGGATCATAGGTCCTAATCTTTGAAGAGAATTAATGTCTGAAGTCTAGCTGTACGGAGGTGGGGGGACTTATCAAGGAATTAAAAAGAACAGGCTCAAGGCTGCACTGCCAGTGCTCACATGGAAGCTGAAAAGTAAAAGAAGAAGCTACAAGAAGTGTGAGAGAGAAGGCTTCCCATAGTAAAGCAGCTGCACATAGCAGTTAAGTGGTGGTGTTTTGCTGTGCAGGAAATTTTGTTGGCTGGTGCATGGTTCAACAAATTCTTTTAAGCTTAAAACAGAAACAGCTACATCTCTTTAAAATGTGTTAGGGACTGTCCTTTATAGGGTGATTGATTTTCAGACAAGAAAAATGGGAGTGAAGAGTTTCCAAAGATCTGCAGCACGTAAGTCAAAATCCAAGAGAGCAGAATTTTGGGGATCATGTATTAGTATATTGACACTGAGGTAGCAATTCAGTTTTAGTTCATTTTGTGTTCAGGGCTTTCAGTAAGTACTAATAAACTGATTCTTAGCAAATTCCACATAAAGTGGGTTGCCAACCTTTTTACACACAAGAAAGCATAGATTTTGGAAGCAGCTTGTCCAAAATAGTATGCAGTCTCTTCCTCAGAGTTACTGCTCAGGCGCCCGATCATGCTGAGTGCCTGTGATCAGATTTAGACTGTGGTGAGGTAGTGTCATACTGAAATGTCAAATAAAAGCTAGATCAAATCTCAAATTGGGCAGTAGCAACAGTACGTGGCTATGGCCACATTAGTAAGTCTACTGGAGAGCTTCATTTAGTCTTTTCATCTGAGCAAGCCTATTATGAAAGCAGCCCTCAGAAAGCAGGAGTTAGCTAAAATAAAATTGGCCAAACTCTTTTGTGCAATTGTTTTTCTACATTAACAGAGTTGATGAAAACGGTCATTAAATGCATTATCTTCCTGTTTATTTTTGCTGAGTTTATTTAACAGTCATTGAGGAGGAATATAGATATACTGACATCTGCAATTATCTAGTGAGTGCAGAAGTGCCTTTCATCTGTTTTCCTATCTAACTTGGGGTGCTAGAAATATTCCAAGTCAAACACAATCTTGATATATTTTCTACCTATTATTATGAACTGACAGAGTAAATTACTGATAAATGCTTACTAGGAGGAACTGCACTGATATCTGTGTTTTACCCTTTTGATGGAATAAAACATATATTATTATTATATGTTTAACTTTTGCGTATTTATTATGGCACGCTTAAGATTATTTGACCTCTCGACTTTAGAGGCTGTTTATTTGAAGTTCTGGAGGATGTCATTTACCATGCCTTAAGCCTGAGCCTTTCTCTTAGTATTTAGATGAAAATCCCAAGGATTTCCTGTGTTTATCATGCAAGGAAGCATGAGTGAAAATGACTAATTTTAGGAAAATCAGAAAACTCAGGTGGCCCAAAATAACATACAGAGCTATTCGATAAGAAAAATGGAAATGTCTCCCAAGTGGTTTATTTAGGAAAAACAGGTGAAATTCATCTCGTACATTTATAGTTACTATAGCAAAAAATTTCCCAAATCTCCTAATCACAAATTTTATGTGTTTGTACAGAAACGTGTTTAAGTTCACACTGATAATTAAACAGAAATCTAGTAGAATCAGAAAGTGCTGCAGATCGCAGCTGCCTATCACCCCGTTTGCTTTTGCTGTCATTTAGCCAAACTGCAAGTATTTATATAACCAGGCCCTCATGCTAGGGACTACCATCTAGTCTCAATTATCCAAACCTCAGTTATCCAAAATAGTATCACATCCCTGAATGCCTGTTAGTCACACTGATAATTCCCTTAATTACTCAAATATACTCTGTCTCCCTTACATTCAGTCAGATAAATGAAGATACACTGCCTGTAAAAGCTTCTGCTCTTAAGGTCCCACTCTAAATCACCTCATCACACAGTCAGCATCAGTGTATTAACTTGTTTTCCTTGATGTGAAGGCTGCTAATATGTGAATACAGCAGAGGTGAAAAATGACAATAAATCTTCAAAGACAATGACTGTGATTAGTACAAGCAGTCCACAGGAGAAGTAAGAACAGTAGTAGTCATTAAATATAGATGGCTTACTCCCATGCCATCAATGAGCTGGTGATTTGTGAGAGCTTGAGCTCTTTCAGGTTATGATTCATTCACGGTTTCCTCTACCTTTCAGTATAACTTTACAAGAGCAGTGGAAGAGAGAGATTTTGACTATTGCTGTATACATTTCTTTATTTGAACAGATCTCTTCCTGTATTCCCTTGTTCAGGAGATAAACTTTTAGGGATCTAATCTCTGTAAAACTGCTGGATAGCCCTGGAAAGCACTAGGTTGGCATAAGATGGTGTGCATTGGAAGAGCAGCAGATGATTATCCAGGGAGAGTGAACCATGACTGTCTTTGGTGCTAGATATACTGGAGCAAGGGTTGCCCAGTACAATTTTCTTTTTGCCTACAACAGCTCATTTTGGTCCAGCTTGAAGTATTAAGTGAATTCAGTGCTCTTGTAGATTATGTTATGCAGTTCTGGTCCAGGAAAATAGTTCCAGTTCTGGTCAAGAGTACATAAGGAATGATTTTTGCCCAAAGCATGATTGAATATTATGCTTCTCTGCCTGAAAGAAAGCATCTCTGATATGGTATGACAAAGATCTCAGACTGTAAATGATATGAAGAATATTATGTGATTATTTGTTGTTCGTACTTCAGAGACAAAGAGGAAACTGTCAAGTGATTGGGCCAGAAGAAATAAGCCAAATATCTCTTCACTTGGGATGGTGAAAAGCTGTAAGGCTCTTTCTCACAGGACAAGGATGCTAAATGCTTGCACTGTTTACAGACAAACTAGAAAAATTCACAAAAGGAAGACCTTCTTTTTTTGTGTGACTGTGTGTGCAAACACATCATCTCATCATTGTTGTTTGGACCACAGTTACAAGACTAAGAGAATATTCTGGGAAATTACCACTGTTGGCTTGCCTTACTGTTACATTTTTGAATTGATTTGCTTTGTTGGCTTAGTAGTCAATACACAATAGCACAAGAGTGGGCTGGGTAGACCATTGGTATGATCTAGTTCAGACTCTTCTGATGTAATTTAGGATACCCTGGTTTCTACATTTGTAATGGCATAGCCTCAGGGAAGTTTTGACTGAGCTCTCAGATGTATATACCCTGTCTGTATTTTAGCAGGGTGCAAAGAAGTGCTAATTACTCACTGCTTTGTAAGTGTAGGCAGAAACAGCGATCTACCAGAATAATGAGACAGAGTTTCACTGCTGAATTTACTAACTTATTAGCACTGCTGATCTGGAAGCTGTACTGATATAATCACAGTTTTTGGCTAGAGTAATTTGGCTAACGTCTGTAGTGCTTCACTCTCCATAAGATGAAAATCTTAATCTCCGTCTTGGGTTTTTCTTAGATGCTGAGGGGTTTGCTGTTGAACCCTAACAGCTGGAGTGGGCAAGTCCTCACCCAGTGCTTGGTAAGGAAGGGCCAAATGTTGCCCTGAGAGTCTAACAACCATAGCTTCTGAGCGTACAGAGGAAGACAGGATTTAGCATGTCTGGGAGCAGCAGATCCAGAGGCCTCCTGTGGGTCTGGGGTTTCTGATGGTGGAGGAGGTTGAATATAGATCTGACTGCCTGTAATAGATGAGAAGGTAGTAGCATAGGGGAAATGCTTCAGGTAGACATCTGAACTATGAACAGATATGTTTTCTATAGCCTGTGCTGTCTAATCACAGAATGGTTGAGGTTGGAAGGGACCTCTAGAGATCATATAGTCCAACCCCCCTGCTCCAGCAGGGACACTTAAGCTCGTGTCACGGGGTCACATCCAGGTGGATTTCGAAGATCTCCAGAAAAGGAGACTCCACAGCCTCTCTGGGCAGCCTGTTCCAGTGCTCTGTTACCCTCAATGTAGTCTCTGGGCAGCCTGTTCCAGTGCTCCGATACCCTCAATGTAATGAAGTTCTTCTTAATTTGGGGATATTTGATGAGCATTTCGTCTCTGTGTTGTTGTTTGTCTGTTTTAACAAACTGAATAATTCACTGGTTCCTGTCTTGTATGACCAGAGTAGTTTTCTCTGAACTATCTAGATATTTCTAATATCTTGGTCTAGAATTTCCTGTAAGCTATTTGTGTTGATCCTTCTAGAAAAAGACAGGTCAGGCAGGTATGGATAGAGGTAAGGATCCAATATCAAGAGAAGAAAAAAAAGAGGGTGGGGGGAGGATAAAAGGGGCACACATCTGGTTTTGTTAACATCCCTTAGTTATGAGCCATAAATAGACTTCTCAAGACTCAGTACATAAGAACATCCAAAGATTGGAGTGTGTGTATATATATAAAAGTAATAGAAGCATGATAGAAAACATGGTAGAAGTACTCTACTAAACTATGTCTTTGTTTCCAATAATTCTGTGGATTGTTTTCCTCTTTAGGCTAAGTTTTTAATGAGGTTTTTCAGACACAACTGAGCTACTTTGCACACCTAAGGAAAACCTGAATTATTTTATGAAATATCTGGGGATTTAACAGAAAATCTTCACTCAAAGTTCTCTAAACTCTTCTGGGTGTTTTGGACATTTGGGAAATAGAGTAAGATAAATGAGGAGACTGTCTGCCTGTATAGACATTGACCGTTGGATTTTGAACTGGAATGTGGCAGATAAAAAGGACCGACTCCGCGGTTCTCTTTTTCCAGTGAATACCACATCTCATTTCTAGCTTATTGATTTTTTTTTTAATGGCCAGAACCTTTAGATTCATACAATCTGCTAAAGCTAAAGGTAAGCCAGTCCTCAAGAGGAAAAAAAAAATGTACTGATTCTCTTTCTAATAGAACAATTTGCAGAAGTGCTAATGCTTGCTAGGGAACATGTAGCCTCAGTTTCATATTTAGAAACTCTTCTACAGAGTTATCAAATATGATTTTTCTCTTGCTTTTGTCTGCTCAACTTTTCAAGAATTAGCTTTAGGCTGAACATAAAGAACAGATTTCCTGATAGAAAGATTCATTAGACTGTGGAATAGTTTCCCAAGGGAGCTGATAGAAACTTGATCATTTGAGACTTTAAAAGTAGATTAGGAAAGAAAAATCCCTTCAAAATGTACCATATAGGGGAAAATGTGTGGTAGTAGAGAGAGAATGGACTAACTGGCTTGATGAGGCTATCCTTTTCTATCTGGTTTCTATAGATATTTGCACAGAAACAGGAGCATTGCTAATTAACTGCTCATCTGCTTCGTGTGCTTATGGCTTACCAGCTACAGCAAATCCCATCTGTCACTTGAGGACAATTAAGTGGGCCGATAAGCATCATTTTATGATCCCACCTGGTCAAGAGGAGGTAATCCAGATGGAGAGTGTTGGAAGCAGGAGACACCTAGAAGGGGAGAGACTGTTTTCAGTTAGCAATTGTGAGTTATTGTAAAGGCATTCATGTAAGAAGGAGAAGAAAAAAAAAGTTGTTTTGTGACAGTATTGATAGAAGTATATAAAGCCTTTATCTGTGGTATCATCATCATATGTGAGCACTGTGCAATTGTCATCAAACTGCTAAGCTACTTGTTTCCACTTTTGTATCAGCCTTAGCACTAGCAGGCATCATCATCGCCAAATTTAGGCAAAGAAGCTTGAAAACTGTAGGATCTGTCCCAAAGCAAACTTGAATGGCACGCAGAACTTTAGAGAGGAGGAGGAGATGATTTGTGTCCATATTACCAAGTGAATCCCAAAACAATAAATCATCAGTTGCAACAGGAATTAGCTAGTGGCACTTGAATAGAGGTATTTGTTAATGCATCTTGGGTCCAACTGGGATAAATTCTGGGGCTACCATATGCAATAGAGAGCTTTCATAGCTCTCACCTTGTTGTGTTGGTTTTCAGGTGGTTCTTGCTGCTCTTTATGGCTTAGAATGCAAAGACACTTTAATTCGAGTCAGAAAATATGTCTGATGAATAATTAAATTTGTCCCTGAATACAATATTTTCTCAAAAGTCTTCAAGCGATGTCAGTGGCTCTTTAGAGGCTATTTTGAAAGCTTACAGCAGTATCCTCTGGTAATGAAGTAATGATATTGCCTCAATTATGTGCTGCAAAGGAAGAAGATGACTTTAACTGCCATTCTGCTTTAGAATTACTGCTGTAATTTTAAGAGTAGTTGCCCTCCCTTTCTCTTTAAGCAAAATCATCCCATCCCATTTTTCAAGATGATGCCATCCATGGCAGAGAAGAGCCTCTCCTTGCAGTAGTAACTCCCTTTACAGGGATGATATTAACAGCCTCATTTTGCAATAAGTAAATTCAGACAGTTTAACTCATCTGACTTCTGTTTTTTTGGCTCTGACTCACCATCGTTGTCTATTATGAATGACCAGGGGACTAGAAAGAAGAGCCATCACGTCGTAGGTGTTGATCCGTCCCGAAGAGCTAGGCCCTCGTAGCCTGTCGTGCTCTGTTTTGGAGGTGGACACTGCACAAGGAAGGCAAGGCTGGACTTTCCCTGGGGAGTGGGACTCTCTGCAGTGCAGCAACACTGGCCGAGCACCGCTGCTCCCTGCTCAGTGCTTCTAGGTGCACAAACAGCCCCTTCTTGGCAAGTTCAGGTTACATTATGTTACGCTGTGCTGTACAGTGTTCAGATACCCCATGGAGATTTATATTTTATGGATGGATAGGTATAGATAAAGATAATTTATATGCATGTGTGTGGGAGAGAGACTTCTTCATACAAAAAGAAAAAAAAATATTGCAACTTTCTCCTGGAAACTGAGATTATGAACGTGCTGCCTGCCCAGGTTATAAATTGCTTTGGACCCTGCAGCCCTTCTGTGGTGCTGAGGGGCAGAAATTGCTAGTCTAGCACAATCTGTAGCCTGCCCCTTCTGCATTTTTTGAGAGAGTTACAGGCATCTTTTTTGTGCAGTCTTGCATGGGGAAATGTTTCAAGTAAATGCAGGCACATTTCCTAACCATCACAGCAAGGAAATGTAGAAAGGTTGTAAAAAAAAGTAGAAAGTATCAATATTGTTAACACCAAATATATATTTTTAAAATTCTCTAACTAAAAATATGAAGTGAGTTTATATAGCAGAATCTATTCTTTTTTTGCAGAGCAGTACATGTTTTGAATCCCCACTTTTTCAGTTCCTGAGCTGTTGTGAATCATGTTTAAAAGTGCTTTTTCTCTTTTGCTCTGAGGTAAGAAACTCAAATTAAAGAAGGGTAAGAGTCTTCCCTAATCACATAACTTTAGAAACTGGCAACATCGAACAAACAACAACAGCAACTAAAACAGAACAAAGTCTCTTTTGGAACTTGCTGGAAAAGTGGGGAAGCAAATCATGAAGCTGAGGGAATCAAATACAGAAAATTACAGTTTTTTCTTCATTCTTTTTATGCTTTTCAAATTTGGAAAAAAAAAAAAAAGTTCCTTAAACCAATGCGACTCCACAATTTGTTTCTTTTACTTTCTACTCCATTTTTTCCCCCTCATGTGTCAAATACATGTGTACATATACATTTTTAACTGCTTAAACATTCTGAATCCCATAAGCTTAACATCAATGTGGCCACTGCTTCAGGAAAACAGGGAAATGAAACATAAGAGGTGGAAGGACATTTTAATATCCTTTCATTCTTTGCTATGCAACAGCATTGCTATAAGAAATAAAGAAGGTCTTTTCTTGTTTTAAATGGCCTGCCTCAACAGATTTTCTTTAGCAGAACCAGAAATGTAAAATAGATACATAGAAATTTCTATGGTTTCCTCCTAACCCCATACATACTATATGTATACACACAAGCATACATGCACACAATTTTTTTTTCTTTTTTTTTTTTTTTTAACCTGGCTTCCCTCTAACACAGCAATTCTGCTTGAGACAACAAAGTCATGCTTTGGTGCTTCTGTCTGGCACAAACATAACTGACGTCTTGAGACAAAGTGGTGAATAACAGGGGAGAATATTCAGGCATATTTTGGCAAACTATGCACTCAGTTTCAAATGACTGTGATTACACTTTTTTTCCACTCTTCCTTTTCTCACTAACATGACAGCAAGCACATTTCCTTCAAAAAAACACATTTTGAGCCTGTCAGAGATAATCATTTAAGGTCAGATTTTTCAAATGTGCTTGGCATACTGAATGCAGATAGAATGCTAAGCTCTTCTCTCTCTCTCTCTCTTTTTTTTTTTTCCCCTCTTGATCCTACAATAGGACTTCTAGGTACAAAATAACTTTGAAAATTCAGTTTCTATGTAAATCCCTCAGCTTTGGGGGATCAAGTTCCTATGACTTTCTGCTATTTTGGAAAAAAAACCCCCTGAAGGTGGAATTTTTACATCCTCACATCTGACCACATTCTGTTCCCCTGAAATCAGTGAAAAATACTTCTAAATTAAACCAATGATATCTGTTTTGGATCTGTGCCAATCTGCAGGTCTGGTCCCGTTTACCAACCTCTCTGATTATCTGTACACCCATTTTTAGGATTAAACTTTTCCTAATAACAAAGGAAAAAAAGCTGTGCCTCAGCATGGGTTCAAACCCTTTCCTCATGTACTCCAGGAGGACCAAACGTGTCGTGCCAAGCAAGCTTCATCCTAGCCTCCCAATACATGTACTTACTATGCCTTTTCAGCAGATATTTGGGGATTAGATGCCTATGTGGAGGGTTTCTACATGTAGTCCTTTAGGATTAGAGAGATACCTTATGATATCATTTCTCTCAGCCATAGTAGATGAGAGCATCTACTTTAGGTAGATATCCACAGTAAGCCTGATAACTGTCCCCTCAAACTGCCTGGTTGCTCTACTTGTCCACAAAGGGTGCCCGATAACTACCTCACATTTGAATGTCTGTAGCATGGCATGGTCTCCTGGATGAGATCAAAACCACCGCGAGGCACCAATCATCATGGATGGAAACCATAGTGGTCATCCAGTGTGTAAAACTCCCTCATCCCTATCTTTATTTTGCATCTTTATCTCAACTGAATCTTAATTTTCCTCATTGGCTTCACTTAGGAAAGTCAGTCCAAAGCTGATTGCTTCCTCACCTACTGCTATATTAGATACTCTGCAGCTGTATCTTGTATTGTAGCCATTTCCCTTTAAAATTGCTTGTTTTTACCCTTGTGAGGCATTTTATCCCTGGGACAGAATTCACTCATTCTCTAAGACATTGTGTATTTGATGTCACATCCATCTGTGATATGATACCACTCTTCTTTATTTATGTCCCCTGAGCTCTCTAGATGACAATTTAGAGAATCTTTTGTTCTTTTTTTTTTTGGGGGGGGGGGTGGTGTTTAGATTCTTGTGTTGCTGATTTCACTATTATTCCCAGAGACAATGAACAAAAGGAGATATTTGGTCTGTTTGTTTGTTTGTTTTCTTCTTATTTATTATGAAAAGATTTTATTTTTAACAGATGAGCCTAAGATAAAAGACATCAGATCCTAGCACATCACTAGTGCTTTTTGTTTCTGTTACTGTAAATGTAATACCTTTTTTCCTTTGGCCTATCATAAGCCAATATAAATCTCTGGGTGGTTTTCTTCCCCACCAATTCCACCTCCTATTTTCTTAGAGCATATGCTGAGGATGACTCCCATAGAAGAGGATCAGTGTAAAGCATCTGCTGCAAATTATCCAGTAAGATTGATTGATTGATTTTTCATTTTATGAAACAAACTGCCTTTGTTTGGAGTTTGACTTAGACCTCAAGTGAGTATCAATACTGATATCTGCCATGATGCATCTGCTACAGAGTTCCTAGAATTCAATAAAACCAACCTTAGTAATGAATTGATATTTATTTACTTGGTGACCTTACACCATTCTAACAAATCTACAAGAAATGAATAGCTACACACACAGAGAGCACTGCCCAAATGGCCCTAGTGGATAGGGCTGTCACATACCCTGAAGCTTGCAACCTTCCTACATTCAAAAGTAACTTTGTTTGGAAATTCTTGTGTTTTTGGTGTTTGCAGCTATGCGTCTAGGAATATTTAAATAGGATTTATAGCTAAGTAGTAAACCAAACTAGCAGTAAAAAATCTCAAATTATGGTGCTAGGCAATCTTCTAAGCTGCACTGCAAATGTAATCACTTTCCTTTATGAGTCTTGATTTATTGTTTCTGAAAGAAGCCCTGTAGTCTGGTGGTATTTTAGTCATTTTACTTTGTTATGACACTAACTGTGATGCACCTGATTTTTAACTCTGTATTTCTCAGTATTTCGTGCTATTAGAAGTGGATCTGATTTTGAAAAAGTTGTCATGATAAAAGAGTAGGAGAAACCCACCTTGGACCACCCTATTTGGAGGAAAGAGTAAAATGTTTTAAGTCAACCAAGTAAGAGGGGAGTGTTCTCTGCCTAGGAGACTTCCCCAGACTGATTGGAACATGCAATTTATGACAAGCCAGGTATTTTGAGAGTTCAAGATTTGATTCTATCCCTACTGGAAATATGAAAAATTACTCTTTCTCATCATTTTCAAGGGAGAAGATGATATAGGTTGCAAGAGATTCTTCTCTAGCTACTTTAGCAATCTCAAAAAGCAAAACTTTTTCATTCCTTGCTCTATTTTTGTTTCCATTTGGACCAGAAAGTTGGGAATGTGAAATTTTCTTTCTTAGTCTGTTTCTCTCTTCCCAAAAGGTGACCTGAGTCTTCCATTTTTGGTGGGGGGGACTGCAATTTCATTACAGGGTCTATACACAGAATGGATATCTCATGTGATGCTGTAGCGTTATCTCTAACTATAGTAGAAGAGCTATGGATCACATTTTTCTGAGATTATTGGTAGTTAGTTGTTTCATTGTGAAAATAAAAGCTATATTCCTTGCAGGACAGTTGAATTTTGTGTAAACACACGTCTTAAAGCAAAGTTGCAGGCAGATGTACAACCTCAGTTATCCACTGCAGAGCTAGCACATCGGGGCCTCCCCCAAAGCATTGAAGTCAGCAAAATAAGAGTTTTCAGACCACAGCAGGGCTTTATCTATGCCACCACAGATGAAAATGCAGCATAACCAGGTGCATAGCCATGCTTTCTCCCTTAATTTACTCTTCAACAGGGGCATAGAAAGGCTGGTGGCTCTTATTGCTGCTAACTCATAGGAGAGGAAAGGCTTGGTAGGATGTGGTCACTAATACAACAGGCTGCCATGTTTTGGCTCCTCGCTAACTTCCAGTGACTGCCTTGCCCTTCTGCTGGTCTTTGGTCTGAGAGTGGTTAAGCCTTACTTGCTACACCGCATTGCAGCAGGCACTTTTGTTTTCTGTAACGGATTTTCTCTTCTGCATGGCCTTACGCTGCCCCTGCCTGTAACAGGGTAAATAATGAGTAAATCCATTAAAACTGACCGCCTGACAATACCTGACAGACAAAAGGAGAAATGTTGACCACTTTCTTGTGGCTGAGATAGGATTTGGGTTCTGTCCAACAGACTGCAGAAGATTTCGTGCAGTGTATGGCACTTCTTTATACATAGCCTGAAATGACTGTTGTGTCACATGTTATAAAGATAGTTGCTTTCTGCCTCTCCTTTTGTTACCAAGTTTCATGGTTTGTGAAAGACAGCAGGGAAAAAAAAAGCCAGTTTTGTGACAATGATGCCACATGTTGTCCTTTCTCAGTGCTCACCTATAAGCTGAGACCTCCTCATGAGTTGAGAAATAGTGGCAAAATGACATGGAAGTGGGGTTCAGGGGTGCGTGTTTTGTTTGGAGAAGGGAGACATGCTGAAGAGCACAGTGGAAGTATTTCACATCAGAACTGTGTCTTTATCTGAGGTCTTTCATTGCTAATAATCTTTTTTTTTAAAAAAAAAAGGTTTTAAATTATGTAACGAGGAGACAAAGCAATAATTTGCAGACTTGATTGTTGAAAGGAATAAACATGCTTTATTGTAGAGCAGCTCCTCTCAGTGCATTGCACTGTTTTCCATCAGCAGCAATCTTCAAAAGGTTTTTTTGTAAGTATAGCAAGCCTCTATTTAGCATGCACGTAGCATTTTTTTTCTAGGAGCATTAATGCAAGAGATCTAGAATACGAATCCTTTCTTTTTCTTTTTTCTTTCTTTTCTTTTTTTTTCCTGAGGAAAATAGCTCGTGCTCCCTTGATTTGCTAATGATATATTGTTGTTTTAACTTGATAGCCCATGCAACAGATTGGTTTTGCTTCATAAATGAACAGGAAAAGGAATATAGGCTGCAAGGACAAATAATATGCCCTGGCCCTCATCTCCTCATTCAAGTAAACTTAAACCTTCAATTAAGGCAGGCTCAGCAATGGCTGGATAAATATTTCCTCTTTCCTGGAGTCCCAGCAGGTGTCCTGCTTGCCAGCAGCAATTCCTGAGTCTCTGTAGAGCAGATAATCTGAGCTAAAGCATATGTTGTCCCCTCATCTCATCTTCAGAAGTAAAGGAAGCAAAGAATCGTTTCTAAGGTATTTGTGATACGTGGGTTCCCCTGAGGGTTGTGAGCATTAATTACAAAAACAAGTCACAGTCGGGTAAAGACATTTCTGCTGGATAAAACTCTGCGATGTGATTTCAATGTGGGTCAAAGATTACATTATGTCAGAAAGAAGAAAATGTTTTTGCTTTTGAGGAGTTTCTTGGAGTTGAGGGCTAGGGCAAAAGGAAGTCGTTCTAGTAGTTTTACATTCCAGAGGAAGCTTAGTGATTTCCTATTATTTTTTCATGGAGAAGTGGGATAACCAGATTAGGGTGTTTTACTAGGATGTGGCAACCCACAATTAAATCCCTGTTGCTCTTTGTTAAGTCTTGGCATCTGGATTTCTGCTTCTCACCTTCCAGGTAGGTGAGAAGCATGTCCTGCATGCTCTGAAAACAGGCCTTAATCACTCTTAATGTAAAACCACCATTAAAAATAGACAGTTCTGTAGGCTATTCTGAGAACCAAGGGAGTGAGCACAAACCCGTGATTAGGGCATCCAAGATCTGACAAGCTTTTTTTCTAGTGCCATCTCTGAGTTAGGAGGAGCAGAGACTGTTTCCTGCTTTGGGTAAATGGCAGTCGGAGCTAGTGGGTAGCCTGTGCTCCCTTTTCCTGCTCTTGCTGGGGCTTTAAGCAGAATAAATGTTGGTACCTGTTACTCAGTACCCGTATTATCCAAAGAAAGAGCAAACCACTCTCCCCAGGTAATTCCTGTTACTGGAAATCAAATCCAGTTACTGGGGGGGAATAAAGCTCACCTGGAAGGCCTGCATGGACTTCAGCTCCACATGAGACATTAAAGGAAACAATTTTACTACCTGTTTCAGAGTGTCAGCTGCTATTCTTTTTTTTTTTTTAAGTGTATATAACAACATCAAATGTGAAAGAACCTAGAAGTAATGAAAATAAATCACATCAGGTTTAATGAAATATTCAGGACTAACTAATGAAATATTTAGGGATAATGCTTCCTTCTTTTTTGACTGATTGGTTATTATTTGGATTTTTTTTCTTACTTTTTTTGAGAGGTGGGGTCAGACTGTTTTATTGCATTTTGCTAGAATGCTGCCACCACATAATCTCTCTTTCAGTGTGAAAATCTCATTTCAGAGCTGAAATACTTCAGGAAAGGAATGAATAAATAACTAACAGAGGTGAAATTAAAATACTCAAACCAGAACAACGAGCTGTAGCTGTACACAAAAACTGTAGATGTTTGATTATCATCTCCTTGCCCCTATATCAAAGAGTCAACAATTTCAGCTCTCCATAGCTAAAAATGAAACTAAATGCTTTTCACAAGTTGCAGATTTGAAAAATTAAAGTCTAAATTCTTAGCATTTTTTTTTGAATGGTACTGCAGGTCGAATCTGAAGATGACATGCCTCTAAGTAGGGAAATGTTTATCTGAGAGTCATAGCCATCTCAATCTGGCTATCTGCTGAGGAACAGTGATGCCAGGGACAAAAATAAAGAATATTTATGGTATAAATATTTGTGCATCGTAAAGAGTAAAGAATTCCTTTCAAAACCTTCTTGTTTAGTTTTATTTCCTTAATACTTATTAATATCTAAAACATTTTCTGGGTTTCCTTAGGATTGTTTACCCCAGTCACTAATAGACACTAATGGATTCCTTGCCTCATGTCTCTTGTCCATTGTGCAAACTGAATGCAGAAAACAAATGGGTTGAAAATGTTTTTCCAAGTGCTCCAAAGCACACAATATACCCCCAATTAACTGAAATAAATTTGTTCTCAAAATGAAGCTGCCATATTGGGGGTAATTAATTTTGGCTGTCTAGAGCCTCTCTGGAGAAGAAGAAAAGCACTTAAAATGTATCTTGATCTGTTCTTGTCCTGGAGAACAATTTTGCTATTAAGTAAAGTAAATGCAGCACAAACTTTCAGCGACTAGGCTTTTATTGTAATTTGACAGATGGATGTGCTTGTTTTTTAATGGTCCTATTTTGCCTTGATTATCTGCATTGTGTCATTTCTGGCTGAGCACAACGAAGCTAGAGAATTAGTTGTTACATTTCTATGCAGGCTACCTGTCAGTAGGAATATGCTTACAAACAACATTACAGCAGAAGTTAGCGTATTTTTTTATGGATTGACTGAAGCATGGCATCATAGCATGGTTTTCTGGGCCCCATGAACTTGCTGGTTTCCACTGTCAGCATCCTAGCAAGGTAGGAGCTCCTACAAGTGCTCTGAGGTCTCACAACGCTTGAGTGCTACTCTCCTGCCATTAGGAGGTCTCTCCTACTTTCCACTGCCACCTTGTTAGCTAGAAACTAGGTTTTATATTTTTAAATATTGAGAAAAAAGCTCAGGTTCCTGAACACATTCCCTGTGCTCAGTAGCATGGAACCTGTGGTAGTCTAGGAGTGATATTGAGTGCTGGGGGTTGCTGTTTTAGCCAGTAAAATGCTCATGGAGGTTCATCACTAGTCCTTATGCATAGAGAGAGTTAGTAGTTGCCAGGGTGGCAGGGGGACAACAAAGCAGCCAGGGCTTTCCATGCTTCTTTTCTTGTGTGTGTTTGTGTGTGTGTGTGTTCAGGAGCTTGGAAAGCTGAGCCGAGGAGAGGGATTGTAGCAAAGAGGTAGCAGTTGCTGCAGCAGAAGCACAGCCACCCATCTTCTCCCTGGTGAACCACATATTCAGTTCTTTAGAGCTCTCCTCCAGTTCTGTCCCTTACCTTAATCTCACTTCTTTCATAGCATGAGTTATGTGTCCCTGCTACAAACTTAACTTTTCATCCCTGAGGAAGTGAAATTCTCCCTGCATTCCTCAGGAGCCTTGAGGTAGCTTCATCTGTCACTGTACATCTGGATTCCTCTGCCCTACTTAAACAGCTATGCTGTTTCTGAGAGTTGCGAGTGCACTGGAGCAAATCATTTGCTTCTCTGCATCCACTCAAAAAAAAAGTGAATGCTCATTCCCCTAAAGCTGCACTGTTAAAGAATGCCCATTTCTATGTTTCAGTGGTATCCTGAGGTTGGCAGTGTCCTTAGTCTGCCTTACTTCACCCTTCTTTCCTCTCTGGCTTCCCTCATGGTCCAGAAATATGGCCCACAGGATACAAGGAAGACACAGTCTTTGCAGATGCTTCACAAACGTTGCCCATTGCATGCACAGTGGAGCTTTCACACTCAAGGAATGTGAGAGAGGTTTTATCACTATTTTAAATGGCTGTTTGAATGCAGAAAAATGCACTGGTGACTCTGTAATATGAATTCCACAGTGCAGGAGTGAATGCAGCATTTCTGAGTAGCAAGGAAGTGCTGTGTGAAGGGAGTGATGACAGCAAGCAGAACCCAAAGCACTGCACAGACGGATTTTGAATCAGTGTGGGAATCCCTCCAGTCTGGAGCAGAGCAGCTGTTTAGCGGTGTCCAAGAAGCACTGGACCGAACAAAAGAACGGCCTGTCTCATATAAACCTCGGGGAAAATTTGGCCGGCTTTCGGGCTTTAACACTTCAGCACTCCGCGGGGGAGTTGTAATTGCCATGTGATGGTGTTGTTGGTTTGCTGTCTCCTCCCAAAGAAAGCGGCATCGATAGCTCAGCAGCCCCTTTCATCACATTAGAGCATGGATAATGTGCAGCCACAGCTGCTGAATTAACCATCTCTCAGGGCTAGCTGGACATATGCCACACAGATGCAGGCTGAATCCTGGGTCTGAGGACTACCGTGTGGTGAGCAGCTCTCCTCCTCGTTCAGAGAGGCGGTAGCTGTGTAGGTCTCGTATTAGGGCCAGTCAAACCTCTGGCAGCTAGTGCTGCCACTGTGGTTTGGTGGGTCCTGTCAGAGACCCTCTTCCAAACACTCCTTAGAGATGAACGTGATGTGTCAGGGCCTGGGTAAATAGCCTTTTACTTTCAAAAGTAAGTGTATCTGAAATGAGCTGTACAGTGAATGACGGTTTCCATATGCAAAGCGAGTGAACTGTGTGTAAGCCCCTAATGAGGAGGTGTCTTCAATCCATCTCCGCAGCTGGTGCACTGGCATTTCTCCAGGCAGCTTGGCATGTAGGTCGGAGATCAAATGGCTCTCCTTAGTTTCTCTAGCTAACCCAGTGGCACCCAACATTAACTGGGCCTGTTTGGGTTATTCCTTCGATGGGAATTCCAATGGCCATTTTTTTCCTCTTCTTTTCTAAAACTCGTACGATTAGTGCTGGTGCAATATTACTTCTTTTTCCATTACTGACAAGAAAAATAGAGTAAATTATAGTGAATCAGATCCCAGGAGCACAATGACATGCCTCACAAATTGCAGCAGTTGTGTTCGTGCATATATAGAGGTACATGCAGCTGCCTTAACTAATATAGTGGTAACCATAAACATTCTTTTCTTTTTTTTTCTTTTTTTTTTTCCTCTCATCAGGGACATAAATGGACTGGAACAATAAATTTATCAGGGATATTTCCATCTTGAATTCAAGTTAGTAGCTCATAATCAAAAGCTGTAACTTTAGTTATTGCATAAAGGTCATGTTTACTATTATGTAGTTTTTCTTTGTGTGAGACATGAAAAATTATGAGAACCTCAATCCTACTAAGTACTGTAGTAGGCATCAATGCTATAAATCATCTGAATTAGAGAAAACTGAAAAACAGAAAGACTTAGAGAACAAAATCTCATACCTCTGTTTAGCAGAGCCTTAACACCAGTCACAATTCTAGTTGTTTATAAATTAAACAATATGTAATGTTTTCCACTGCTAGCTTTCAGTACAATAAGGCTGTGTCCACCTGTGTCCCTCCTCCCATTTACACTCTAAAGGACTTCTTCCAAGGCAGGGAAACTGATGTCAGCAAAAATGAGGAAGGACAGAGAGAGGGAAGAGAATGCTCTAGGAGCCTTCACGTGGGATAAGGGAGGCCCAAGCAAGCCAATGAAATACAAGGGAACAAGAGGTTTTTGCAAAAGGAAAAGGTACCGATGATGTGCCACAGATGCAGCAGGTCCAGTCAAGAGAAGCTAATAAGCTGTGTAAACAATGTTTACTTATTATTTACTTACACAGGGACCTAGGATTTGAGCAAACCTCTTGGATGCCAAGTCCTGTTCCTTTGTATGACATACAGCTGTTGTATGGAGCAATCCTGGAGCACCATCACCAAGTACCTAAGCTCCTTGGCAGTCCTTGCCATTAAAGTAATTTTTAAGTTATTTTTCCCCTCTCCAGGATGGGTTATATTGGTAGTGCAGTAACCTGAGCTGCCCACAGTAATCTGTCACAATTCTTGAGGCTGCAAGGAGAATATCAACCTCATGCATTGTCAGCCTTGGCCAGTAACTTTACCAGCAATGAATGCAGTCTGCAGGAAACACTTCTATTTCTTCATACACTATAAAATGTCAAAAGAAACTGTAAGAGCATGGGAAGTATTCTGTGTCCATCTCTTTGGCATAACCAGGAAGGATTTTCTTTTCATGCTAATATCACTATATCCTTGCTTTATGGGGCTTAGAGAGAGTCATTGATGCCCTCAGGTCCCCATTATAGGGAAGGTCCCATCACCCCACAGAACAAACAGGCTGTACTTTTTCCATATATATGCATATATGGAAAATATATGCATATATATATGTTTTTTTCTTCTTTAACTAAGGAATTATTTTTGTTCAATTATGTCATCCACTGATAAGTGGCAGGTAGTGCTCATCCAAAGAGAGATTACTTTGAGGTGTGAGCACAAAAGCCTTTTGGGCAGAATTTTGTATTAATGGTAGCTAGCTATATTAATGTTTTTTAAAATATATTTATTGTTTATCTCCGTTGAACATAAATGTAAAACAAGGATGTTTCTGTGGCCATTTGGAGTTTAATCAGAATATTTTCTTACATTATTTATCTGCCCTCAACAGCAGTAGCTTCCTTTGTTTCCAGGCTGTGGTTCCAGAGATTGTTTTCTTCCAAAGCAAGAATGTCTATTGTGATTAGAATCCTTTTTCTTTTTAGTGTAAGTCTATTTTTTTTATCTGTTGCTAATTAGTGGATTTTTGGTGCCTATTAGCTTCATCAGAGGAGCTCTGCCACTCAAGATAAGCGATGTTCCTTGAGAGCCTGCTGATGTTCTGCCTAGGGCAGACATCAGGGAACCAGGGCTTCAGTTCTGTCTCTGCTGCTGACTCTCCTGAATGGCATCTGCCATCTTGCCAGAAAGCTACCAGAAATTTCTCATCCTCGATAAAATTCTGATTCTCCCTCCCTCAGTGCTCTTCAAGAGCCAAACGCGGCATTCATAAGCAGTTATTAGGAACAGGTAAGTCAGCCTGTGCCACAGGGCTTGCACTGCCTGGCTGCTGCTGTGGGAAGGCAGCCCCTTGCTGCTCATAGGGCTGCCAGAGAGGCTGAAAGACTCCAGAGTCCTCTGGAGTGAGAGCTCCCATGCACCAGTAACACAGTGCTGGGGGTAATCCAGGAGCCAGAACTGAGGAAGCTGCAGGGCTTAAATTGTGGATGTTTTATATTTTCTTAGGAAGCTCTCTTCAAATGAGCTCTGTTGATTTCCCTTGTCATCTTAAAGCAACAGAAACCTCTCTTGCAGGCTCATCCAGTTGATTCATAGCAATAGGAAGTGAGAGTTTTTACAGTGCTTCTCACAAAATTCCACATCAGTTTCAAGACTCTCCAGTTGCACCAAGATCCAGCCTCCAGAACAGCTTTCTGGTAGGTACTGAGAGGGAACATTTCAGAATTCCCACACCACAAACTACCATTTCTGCCACTGGTAAAGGCTAACAGATTTAATATAAAGATTGAAGGCAGAGTTCTTTGGCGCTTTTTTTTTTTTCCATGTAGTGTTGCTCTCTAGGCTCTGATAGAAAAAGCACCAAGATGTCCAATGTGAATGGGTCAGTGAATGCACAGAGAGCTCTATCAGTAACTCATCAACAGATGTCTCATCAACATCTTCTTAGTGCCTCTTTTGACCAGTGAGTGATAGCTAAGCCTGAATGTAGCCCTGATATAATTCTGAGCTACAACCCCGTGACCGACAGAACTAGAGGAAATGGCCACAAACTGAAGCACCAAAAGTTCCACATGAACTTAAGGAAAAATTTCTTAACAGTGAGGGTGACAGAGCACTGGAACAGGCTGCCCAGAGAGGTTGTGGAGTCTCCTTCTCTGGAGATCTTCAAAACCCGCTTGTACGCAGTCCTGTGCCACGTGCTCTAGGTGACCCTGCGTGTACAGGGGGTTGGACTAGATGACCTCTAGAGGTCCCTTCCAACCTTAAGCATTCTATGATTCTATGATTCTATGATTCTATGACCTGTCCTAGCCCCATGCTCCCATTGCTAACGCATGTCTCAGCTCCGCTGCAGAACCGCTTTGGATCTCCCCGCTGTGGTGCCCATCCTTGTGTCATATATCAAACCACAAATTTCTGAAACTAAACCTTCTTCCATAGCTGATTTTCCATTTATCCTTTTGACTGTAGTTTTAATTTTCAACTTTGTCATCACCCCTTTGTTTAAACCTGCCATGTCCCATGACATCTACTTTCTGTGACCTGGGAACATCCCCTGAACTTTCTAGGGGAAAAGGATCTTATCGGTGCTCTGGAATATTCAGAAAAACTTGATGTGTTTCCAAAAGATACTCCAAATGTTCTACTTTTTGTATTTCCCAAGTGCTGTATTACATTTTCCCTGTAGCATTCATATAATCTTATTTCTGTAATTGGAAATTACACAAAATGGAGCTTTATCATTTAATAACCTTCCTACTCGCTGTTTGTTCAGATGACTGTGTTTTGGTCAAAAATTTTATGTAAATATCCTTGTAAACAAAAAGCCACCAAAGTTTAGAAAAAGGGCAGATAGAATAGCAATGTACTCAAAATAAGGGGAAAAATAATGTACCTGAGACTTTGAATTCATAAAATTCTGACCATCCCAAATTCTTTCTGAAAGCAGTATACACACTGGGTTCTCAACAAGTATGAAATTCATGCTTTCCTGTAAAGCATTAATGCGGGGTATTTTGGCTGACATCAAGTGAGAGAGGCTTAATATCTGACTAATCTCTTATTAAAGCACTTTATTCTCACTTGTCAGAAAGATGGTCTGTTCCATCTTTTATGTCTGTGATCTAAGATCTAACCTTCCACTAAAGATTATCTTTGGTTTACAGGACTGGTAAAATATAATCCAGCAGCAGAAATACAGTAAAAAATTCTCAGGCTGCTTCGAGGTGAGAGGGAGGGGGAGACTTCTTTGCATCTCCGGTTCTGCACTCCTTGCTGAGCCACTGCATATTCTAGAAGGAAATGAAGTAGCGCCTTGCTAGCAGAACTCTCCTAGCATGAATCATAGAGCACTTGAGGAAGGCTTTGTGGTTAGACCAGTCTGCAAATGAGATTTACGTTTTTTAAGTGTATTTTGATAAAGAGGAAATGTAGGGCATTATTTCATCTGGTGTGAAGTAATTGGAGCTGAACAGCTGATATCAGTAGAAATAGATGGCATAGGGGATCAGGGATGAGAGTGGGGAAGGGGAACGGGCTGTGGAAGGAATTCTGCACCTGGAAAGAAAGTCTTGGAACTTTCCATCTAACATAATTTATGAATTGCTGAAAAAAGCACTTCTGCTTGGCCTTCTGTTGCCCATGGAGGACTCTAGTTGTTTAGTACAGGAGCCAGATGCACTGCTCTAAATTGCAATGCAGCAGGTCCACAAACATCCTAGCAATTAGGGACTATTGTATTTCTTTCTCCTCCTCAGGTGATTAATTGAATGCAGGTCCGTCAGCCACAAAGTCTGTTTTTGCACAGAGCTGTTCTCTCAGAGCTGTTTTCAAAAGACGCATAAATCCAGGGAGTTTCCCTTCTGACATTCAGATTTAGCTGACTGTCCTGCCTTTATAGCTCTAACCAACTTTACCCAGCTTTTTCTCATAGAAGTCTCTAAATCAATGTGTACAGGAGACTTTAGGAAAGGAGAACATGATTTTTGTCCCTAGACATCTCCTCTCCTCCTGGAGCACTTTGTACAAATCCTATCAGAAACTGCTCCTGGCAGTGTGTTCCATTTATTTTTCTTTAATCCTGTTTTCATCTCACCTCATAATGATTTCAGGAATGTTTTTAGTTTCTAAAGCCAAGGAATCAGTTTCTTATAGGCGGCAATCACATTTGCTGTTAAATAAAAAGAAACACACTTTTCTGGATAGGCACTATAAAGAAAACTGCACAATCTGTACTGTACACTTGGAGCCTGCCTCAATGAGACACATACCATATGGTGCATGCAGCATCCCCTTAACTCAAGTGTTCCCTTAGCCAGGCTGGTGTGCTTGGAAATGAGTTCATTTTTGAATGAGGAGAAGCATGGGCAATAACATGAAGGTAGGGGGTTCTGTGCATGCAAGAAGAACAAGGAGAAGAGATGCCGTTTTTCCTCACCTCAGCTAGTTCTCTCACCAGCTTTAAGTATATACAAATCAGGAGCTGCATTTGCAGAAGAAGAGAAACTGTTGATCAGAGGACTAAGCTTAACGTGTCAGGAAAACAGAATTTAAATCAAAAGGTTTTTATCTCCTCTTTCTCTCCAGGATAGCCCATAAATATAATGGAGACAGACATACTGAGGTGGTGAAACACAATGACCTGCTGGCCTTTGCCAGGTGAAAAAATTGGAAATCAAGTGTCCTCAGGAAATACTTTTGCATATCGGAGCCTCCTTCCTCTTGGAAGACAGCTCATAGTTAACGCCTGGGACTATGGTACAGAGAGGTGTTGAAGAGAAGTCAGAATTCAAGTTGTGCTCCTGAGAACCAAAGTAGAGAGGGGAATTCATTTAGATCCTCACTGCTGTTAGGCAAAGTGATTTCAGCATGTTGCCATGCTTGCCTGATCTTCCCTAAATAGAAATATCCTCTTCAGGAAATCACTAACTTGTATGGCCAAACTGACAGAAAATGTCATCCTGGAGTCCCTGCTGCCAGGTCTGCTGCTTCTGGTACATATTCTAATAAAGGACATGCTCTCTGAAATCAGTAAGTGGTAGAAGACCTGAGACTATGAGGCCCGAGGGTTTCCTTTTCCCTTTATTTCTCCCTAAGAGATTTAATTCCACATTTGTTAATGCCATGTATTCCATCAGAAATGACATGCTGCTGCCTCTTAAGAATGTGGAAAAGTCAGCATGAATCTTTTGCACTGCATTCATAACAACAAATGAGGTTGGCTATCCCTCTAAACTGAAAGACATAATACTTTGCAAACAGTTTAGTATTCCTCTAGATTTTCTTCTCATAATGAAAATAACTTTATATTCTGTGTCACCATCAATATAGTAGCTCTATCTGCAGATGTCAGTCCCTTTGATTTATACTATCCTTTCCCATTACCATGGGGGGCAAGCGCTTATTCCAGTCCTATTGCGATTTAATTTTCAAAGACAAGTGAAAACAAAGGAATACCTACCCTTATGCACAAACCCTTGCCTCCCTCTTTCCCCTATTTATCACTGGAGTTGTCAGGTATACAGGCTAAGTCATGTGCCACCCCTGAATGCTGTTATGCTTCTTGTTCTTCTCAAAATGACACCCGTTTACCTTTGCCAAGTCCATTTTGAAGTTTAATTTAAGAGGCTGAAGCTTCTTGAAATACATTTTTTGGCTTTGGTTCTGGAAATGGACATGGGATTCATGTGTTTGTAGCTTGTTCTCTAAATTTTTTTACTGGTATAGGTTCAGTTTCAAGAATCTCCAAGGATTTGGAGATTTGGGTCTGGAAAAATATCTATTGCCTTTGGTTTTCAAAGCCATCTCAGTGATTTAGATCAGAGCACAGTGCTTGCTACTGAGCCAGACCTGTAAGGGACAAATGTGTATGAAGCGATGTCACAGAGGGGATTATGAAATTAAAAAAATGAGCACATTTTCATGCTTAAATTTTCACAGTCATCTGTTCTGGTGTCCCAACAAGGAATGAATCACGAGATCAATAGGAATATGTTGAATCTGAAGGAAGGAAGCATCCTCTCTCTTTCAAGAGCCAAAATATTATCTTCTGTTCTTCTAAATGCTCTAACTATTACAAATCCTGTTTAAAAATTTCCCTCAAGGACCATAACAGGAACCTAAAAAGGAGTTGGGTGGATTATGAAAAGCAGAGGCATCATAGGGGCTGAAATTGCAAGTCTGTATAGGTGAGCTATGTCAAAAGTAAGAGGATCATCCCTTAGTTGTTTATGTAATGAACAAAACTAGCCTGAAGCCCCATTGTAGTTACAGTATGAATATTTTCGGTGTTACCTTCCCAAGAGCTGACAGCTGAGTGGGCTCCTGGTAGAAGTGCTTCTACTGGGAGGTTTGTGATGCAGCACCTTGGGAAGTCAGTAGAGCAAAAGAGCTCTCTGCTGTTGGCTCTTGCTGCAAGGCAGTTCAAAACTACAGACTCTCTCCACAAAAGAAGATAGTCATATTATTCACTGAAGTTTTGGGATATCCTATAAGTCAAATCTTAGAGCCTCACCCTCCTCAAACAGAAACAAAGCATGCAAAGGAAATGAAGAAAAAATTGTATCCCTGTGTGATCCCATCCTATTGTTTTTGCTGGAGTTGCTGAAGAAGGGTTTGTACCAAAATATATATTGTATTAAAGAGAAAGCGACATTATAATTGCTAATTTTATGAGGTTTCATCATGGCCTCAAGAACAGAGCATTTGATTATTAGACAAACAAAAGCTGAATTTTCTAAGCTTAGATCGGCATTATTTTTTCATGAAAAATAGATTTATACTGCAATGACTGTTAATAAATAGATAATTATCTGTGAGGTATCACTAGTCTTATTAAAATACAGGCAAATATGAATTCATTGCATTGTCATTTTCTGAGGTCACCAAAAGTTCAGAAGTACATTGTTATTATCCAAGGTCTTATTGTATGTTTGCGTGCTGGGCTGGGGAGGGAAAATGTGCCCTAGCTGGTGAGATATCTTTGCATATCACAATAATGGAAGGAGCACTTAACTCCAAAATCTACGTGTACCTAAGTTATAATAAACATTTGCCCATTTCTGTGCACAGAATCGGACTCTAATTCTGCTCTACTTTCCAACTCATCGTTTATCAATCTGCAAAAGAGAATTTAAAATGCTAAAATTTGGCAGCAGTACATTTGCACTGGTGTTGTTCAGCAGAAGAGAATCTGAATCTAAAGCTTCAGAATGTGTCAGTTAAGAAAATTGTCAGGAATATATGTCCTCCAACTCCCACAAGGAAATGGACTTAAATTACGTATTTCAAGTTGCATTCATACTGTGGACTGTTATCCTACTTCCTGGGGCACACAAATCCAGTTCACTGTTAAGGATCTTTCCACTATTCCAGTGATGTGAATTAAAGCAATTTCACCAATAGTGAGGGGGCACCAAAGGGAGAGGAGATTCAGATCCTATATTTCTTCATAAATACTTAGTCATGCTCTGCAAGAGATAAAAGATAGTTACAGTATAAAACTTTGGGGCTACTGCATGCTTTTCTTGCTCAAGAATTTCAAAATATGTCCTTTTCTGGGTATATAACATACTACTTAGCTCCTGTGGATGATGCTTTGAAAGAGAATATCAAAATCCAGAGACATCTTGATAACAGTGATGTTAGAAGAATTCAGCCCCCTCCTTTTGATGAATGTTATAAGCTCCATAGAAACTGAAGAACATGAGAGTGGTCCTAAGGACCCTTTACAATATGATGGCTTCCAGAAGGAGCTTACATATAAATAAGGTAGTGATCTCCTTTAAAAGCCAAAATACTCATGAAAATAGATCGGAGCTTTTCTTTCTAAAATTCAAAACAGAGAAAGTATTCAGTTTCAACAGAAATTTTCTTTTTGGGTTTCAACCATGGTAGCTTTGAGGGGTTTATTGTTATTTTTGTTATTATTATTATTATCATCATAAAGATATCAAGTTTTGAGGATGAGTAAATATGGACAAGTTCTTTTTCTGCTTGAGCAAAATAAAAGTGTTTTCTCTGTACCTTTTTTAAAATCAGTTTGTCCACAGTATATACTTATGTGCAGTTTAATGGAGAAAGCATTAAAGAAGACAGTTTACTACCTTATAATTGGTCTATATTTATGTAAACTGAGCCTTGGTGACAGGAAATCTGCCCTATTTTACAGCTTAGCTGACAGAAAATTGGGATTTATTAGGACATCTGTTTAGCACATTGTGTTTCTCTGGACCTTCTCTTGACTTGAGCATACCGTTATTCATGGCATGTTGCGTCAAGGAAAGATGAACTTGAGGACACTGGCTTAACTGGTATTTCCAAAAATATGATATCCACTCCATTGTTACTCTGTTGCTGTTTCATCCTTTTAACACATAATGCTTTTTTTTATATATGCTTGTATATTGTGTTTATTATAAATGTTTAGTCCAGCTGACAGACACATCAGAAAGTAGATGGACTGAACAAAACGTAATCTTCATCTTTTAGTGTTTCTTGCTTAAACCTTTTGCTGAGTTAGGTTTTCATCCAAACCCTGAACTGGTATCCCAGTTTTACAAGGATGAATCAGACTATTTAGTGTTATCTGAGCCCCAGAAGACATAAGATTATGCAAGAATCTCATTTGCCATTAAAAAATAACTTTCTAGCCTTTATAGTTACGAGTGGAAGCTTGTTGCTTTGACCTCCTTCCCCCATGGCTCAAAGCACAAAGCAAATAATGCAGTAGCTTGGATGATGTATGTGATGTTTTTGAATTTTATATTTTTATGTGGTTCAGTATACAATTCTTTTTTCTTTTGCGTATCTGGGTTCAGAGCCTGAAGTCCTTATAAAGATTTTATTTTGGACTTCCTGAACTAAAAGTCCCTAAGTTTCTTGACTAAGGATTAAGGGATATCTTCATTAAAATTGTAGTTCCAGTAGGCCGGCACTGTATCGCATTTCAGCAGAGGTTAACTGAATTTTTCTCTAAGTTAGTTTTTCTCTAAGTTAATTTGATAATGCTGATCTTGTTCATTATCCTTATCCTGCAATCACTCAAATCTACTTTAAAGCCATAAAATACAGCTTTATCTGTGGTCATCATACGTAGAAAAACAGGAAGAATTTAGGCTGTAATACCTAGAAATCATTGGAGTACTGAATACTATGATTTTGGCCTCTCCACCATTGCCAGGAACTCTGATTTCTCTCTCTTGCCTGTTTCCTCCTTGATTTTAAGCTTCCACCATCTGTGGCTCACCCAGTCTCCAGGCAGCGTGCTCTTTTGGTGGCAGGAAGGGAGGTAACACATGTCTGTCACCAGGTCCTTGTCCCTGCTTGCCAGCCCTGGGTACCCCCTTCCACAAATAATAATAACAAGGAGAGGATATGTTCCCTGGATTCTTACCACCATATGGTTGCCAGTGTTTACAAACGAGGTGTTAATAAGCTGTCAACTACTTATTCAAATGAAGGGATATGGCAAGGAGGAAGGAATAACCTTCACTTGAGGAGACTACTGTGGCACATTATGCAATGAATAATCACATAGCTACTAAGTAGTTCATTCTCACCGCATCTCTTTTTATGTTCATCTTCTTTTATTGCATCAGTGATCAATTAGTCCCTGCACATGGTTAGGGGCAAAGAATTAAAAGGTATAAATAATACATATTTCAATTGAAATCTAGCCTTGGATGCCTGGCCTCTGTGATTAAACCTTTTGTCACACAGATGGTCCCATTACAGGTGCATTCTTACTACTGAGAGAGCTACTCATCTTTAAGGGAAAAAAAGGCACATCTTTTCTCAGATCTCCAAACTGAATCATCTTTTTTTTTTTTTTTTTTGGCAATGGCAGAACAGTTACTGCAGATTTAACAAGCACCTTCTTGCTGGTATGCAAAATTCTCAGCTAGTCTTCTCTGCCAAGACCCTGATGACAAGCTCTGTGGATACATCAACACTGCAAAGACATTGTGGGCATGAGAACTGGCATTAAATTTACTGAGGACAGATGCTTTTCCATCCCTATTGCTGCTCGATAATTTCATTCCTACACATTCTTAAATAATCTACCATAGTGGGCTAGAGCAGGCTTGGATCAGCTTGTATCCTGCCTATTCGAATTGCTGTAAGCACTGGATTCCTCTGAGCTCTCAGCAGCAAAGGTTGGTGCACAGGCTTGATGAGCAGGTTCCTGTGGTAGCAGTGTGACTCCTAGGCAGGTTTAGGTGGGAAAGTCCCTCTGTCCAAGCTACACAAAAGATACTTATGCAGGCAGTGTAGGAAAATAACCCCAAACGGAGCTCACAGTCCTGTGTTAGCAGTGAATAACCCTGATAATGTAATTTAAATTACTCTGTGAAAGATATTTGGCTTCTCACAAGGAGATTTATCAGCTAAGACAAGCCTTTGTGGAATGCTTTTGAGCCTGAACTACATAACAGAGGCCAGTAAATACAACCTGCTGCAAGGAGAGAGGAGCTCTGGGAGCCATTAGAAATATAAATTATTTGGTTTTACTGCAGTATTCAGCCAGCAAGCTCTTCCTTGATTTAAACAGAGTCTTTGTTCCCCTCGTGCTGTCCACCATGTTTGCAGTCCTGCCAAATGTCAGAAGGCAGTTAAATCAGGTAAATCAACTGGTCTTTTTTTTTTTTTTTTTTTCTGTTCTTGCAAAACCCAGCCATATCTCTAGTACTGCAAGTAAATATGCCAAATAAATATTGCGCTCTGTAGAAGTCTGAACTGGAAATCTAGTGTGAAATCTTACTCAAGAACAACAAATGATAAGGAAAGGAGAAGCTTGGACTTGGCAAGAACTTCATCTTGCCAAGCTCAACTTGTAGAGCTTAATCTACAGGAACCAAAGAACAGCGCAAAAGCTCCATTATCCTCTGTGTAGCACTGGTGGTTTTGATCCTAAATTATGGTTAGATGCTATGGCCTTCTTAAGTCTTACAAATTATTTATCATATTTTATTTGATATAACAGAGTGCGCATCCCATGAATAATGTTCTTGACCAGGCCAAAATGGAGAACAGAAATTAGTTTGTTGTTGTTGTTGTTGTTGTTGTTGTTTTTATGGCAAGTCCTTCTTACACCCAAAGCCCTTTACAAATCAGTAAGCTATATACCAAGGGAGAATACCTGAGTACTCCTCTTGTTGCTTCTTATAGCAGGGTTTTGTCAAATGTATCTCTATTAGCTTTCCCAAGACTGTTTTAGCTTTGAAGCAGAATAGGAGAAAGCAGAATCATGCAGTGACTGTGCAGGCAAAAGCAGCAGTTCTCATGTACTCAGCAGTGGTTCATATTCAGCTGGGGATGTATAAAAGCTGTTTTATTGACAAGGGGGATGTTGGCCAAGAAGCCATGGTTATACAGTAGCACCATGGGACCACTAGGTTCCACAAGAGCAGCTACTGTGCACTTTGAATCACTGTTGCCTCTAAAATATAATGCTGCCAACGAGGCTGTACCTCCGCACAGTATTTGTCATTCAGCAGCCACCCTTTCCAGCTATTACCACCACAAAGTATTTGATATTGCCATATGAATATAGGTAACCCTTAAAGCTATTCTGGAGTTCTGCTGACCGTCAGTGTCATCTCTGTGTTTCATTAAGCGAAATCTAGATAAATTGGTGTCATCCTGGTACAAAATAAAGAAAGGTTTTGTCTTGTAAAAACATGCGAATATATATTTAGGGGAAATAATCCAATGCTGTTGAATCTTATACTGCCCAGATGACTCCACTGGTCTTTTCTGATATGCCCCCCATTCTATAATTCTATTTTTTTTTTCCTGGAGCTCTTTATGTCTTTGTGATCATCAAGGCATACAAGGTTAAAAATAAAACAAGGAGATCCTAGTACATGTTGCATCTACAAGGAGAAGTTTTCCTCTAATTAAACTCAAGGGACAGCTTATCAAAATTACTGAAGAAGGTCAAAACAAACAGAAGCCCTTGCGTGGTTTAATCAAACACACATTCCTACAGGCAAGAGGCTTTAAAACATCCTCAGTCTAAGTCAGACTGAAGGTTCACTGGATTGTTGTGATCTGTTAATGTCAGGATAGGAACTAAATCAGGACAATCTATGGGGATGGATTATGCCTCGCACAGCAGAGTTAAAAAAAAAAAAGTGTTTCTACAGAACAATGTCTTTTGTTCTGAAGCTGATTCAGCTTCGTTTTCTCTTCCTGTAGACGAGAGCAGCATCTTGTGACAGCTCAATTGTCATGAAACAACACAGAAAATTAAGCAAACATCTTATGTGTGTAGAAATTAGTGCCAAACCGCCTCAGATATAGAGTGGTAGTCATATTAGAAAGGAAAAGAAAGGTGAAATATGATTTTGAACACATTTGAACACTTGGCATTAATATTATTCTTTAATTTCTTTTGAATTGCTCTCTGTCCTCACTGTTGACAAATACAGTTAAATCTAATCTCTAACCTGTTGCTAGTAAATACTTGGTAAAACCTCATCTGAACTTTCTTAGTGGTTAGGCCAATTGAGGAAGTTGGAAGATATGAACAATCCATATAAATTACTGGTATTTTCAACAAAATGAAAGAGAGCTTCTCTTGAAAACATGGCTACCTGTGTATCAGGTCTTCTCAGTACTAAGAAGTTTTGCTGTTAGCTGTGCTGATATTACGTTTGCAACATAACCCTAGCATGAATAGTGTTATTACCAAAGTAAAAGTGCATGTGCAAGCATATTTTATAGCAGGAGAAAGCAGTTGTGCTCATAAAAATCAGCTTATGTTATTCAGGCTATACCTGCGCTAGGACTTTTATCGCAGCCCTTCACTGGCAGTCAGGGCTGCAGGTCCCCTTTCAACTTTGGCAGTGACTCAGGATGTGGCAGTAGGCACAACATTGCACTTGTCTGTTTGTCAGTATCCCTGAGCAAGCAAAAGGTAATTATCAGATCTTCTCAGAAGCAAGAGGATGTGTTCCCCTTGGAAAGTATAAAATCCGTTCCACCTCAGAAAGTAAACACACAAATTTTTAGCTGGAAAATTTCATGTTTCAATCCAGGATACTTTCTCCATGTTTCTTTGGAGACAGTTAGGTTGTTCGTGTTATGAACATGCTATGTGGTCTCTAGAGCCTCTGTGAGATACACCTACCAAGCAGTCTTTCATCTCACAAACATGTTATGGGTCATCACTGATGTCCTTGTCAACGGACAGAAAAGCCAAGTGATGATGCAGCTCATAAGGGTGGACTTCTACTGTGTGAAGAACCGTGGTCTTACTTACAGACTGAAAACGGGAGAGAAGAGGTACCAGGCATTTGTAATTTTTAAAAACCTGTTGTGTGGTTGTTCTTAACTCAAAATGTCCCAAAAAAGGACACTTTTTACCAAAAAGAAACGTATAGTTAAAAAAAAAAAAAAAAAGCTGTAAAATGATGGTTCACAAATCCTTAACACACACACTATAGTTACTTGAAGACCCTGTTTCCACTGCGTTCCTGAAAAGAAACATTGTGGGAAAAAAGGCACTAATGAACTGGCTTTCTTTCTTTTGTCAAGAAAGGTGGAATTAAGAGTACCATTTAGAAGTTTAGTATGTTGTGAGCACTGACTGAGACCATTTGCCTGTTATAGCTGAATATCTATGCAATTTCTTTACCAAGTGTGTTACCATGACAGCTAAGATTAACATGTAAAGACTGAGCTTCAGAAAGTCATTAGAAAAAGTCTGCTCAAGTATTTGAAAGTCTGCTCAAGAATATTTTTTTAAGAATTAATTGAAATTAAAACTAAATTAAACTAATTAAAACTAGACAGACTATGTTCAGACAATTGCTTGACCTATCAGATTTCCAGGTCTAGAGATTCTGAGGGTATGATGTTTTCTATGGTTCAAGGACCAAAAAAAAAAAAAAAATGTTGTGCTTCAAGTTCCTGACTGAAGAGAGCAAAAAGAGGACTGGATTTCTATCTGGCCACAAGTAGAAATTTAGATTTCATGTCACGCCAGAGTGTTCCTAGACTCTTTTATAGTTTGGTTGTTAGCATTTGGGGATCAGTGTACTGTGATGTCTGCTCTCTCTTTTGCCTTGAAATATGGATACAGTAATATCTTGAATGTTAAAAGGCAACATTCAAAGCATCCAAACCATGTTGTGCACTAGATTCATTGCAATTATAGTTCCCATGTCAGACTACTGCCAAGTAATTACTCTGAAATGTAAGATATACATAGGCTAGAGACCCAAGTTCAAGTACTCGCTAACTTTCAGATATTTTAAATTCAAACTCATGCACTTTATTGACATATTTATTTGATTTTTTTTAAAAAAATTCTTCTGTCTTTTTAGTTCTGAGTGTGGATTCTGATGCAATATAAGAAAAAAAAAACATCTGCAACATTCACAGTCTTGGTAGAAGCAGGAAACTTTTAAAATATTAAGAAGCCTCCTGTGTTTTTGTAGGATTCTTATTTGCACTCTATATTCCCAAGATTTTGGGAGAAAAAGTCTGAGGTTTAAATCCTAATGTGGCTAACTTACATATATAACATTTTGAAGCTGAGCAATCCCTATTCACAATCCCATCAAGTTACTGATACACTGAACACTGATTATCCAAACCTTTGTTTTCATTCATGTAACAAATGACACTATGGTATTACTGAGAAAAACATTTTGGCAAGTTAGGATTTGATTGCCTTCATTTTCATGCAGCCTTGGCAATCAAGCAACCACTAATGTTTTGGCTGCAGTAAGTCCTTTGGGAATTACTCTAGGCATCAGGAATGGTCTTGGAGATTGAGCAGTGGGGGAGGGCATCACACACAGTGCCTTATACTTTACAGCCTGGGTCCCTGCTCTGTTTTCTCTTTCCTAGACCTGATTCATTCTCCTTATTCTTCCACCCTGGCCCTCGGTTCATAGCATAGTAACTTTTTTTGCCTGCCAAGCCCCAATTCTTGGAGTTCTCCATGTTGTACTCACCGTTATTCCTGATGTCCACCTCCTAGTGGACAGAGCTTTCTCTTTCTGAGCCTTACACCATCCCAGTAAATTTTTTGGCTCTCCATTTTATGTGAATTCCCTTTCTTTTTGATCTTTTTTCCATCCTAGCTTTCAGGGTGGAATCTACTTAGTCTCCTCAGTTTCCTGACCCAGGCCAAATCCTGACTCCTAACCAAGCTTTATGCGCAGCATGATGATTTGCTATGACTTTTGGCTTTCCTAGGGTCCTGGTCCGTTGGTTTGTTGATTTATCTTTAATACACAGGTCACTACATCCTTGTGAAGGTGCTCTGACAAAATACAATGTGCTGTTTTCTCATCACAAAACTCCAGTCACACTGAAGGATTCGCTGTTCCCTCTCTGTTTCGGCTACTGGCTATTCTAATGCCCAACCCTGTACTTCACTTTTATGTCCTTGAATGACGTGTGGAATGATCCCATAGGCAGGCAATTTATGATAAAGTATCTCACAGTGCATTTTGAATTGTTACTGTCCCCAAGATACATTTTTGCAGAGAGCTGGTTCAGCATGCTAAGACTCATAACTCAGTATCTTCTATCAAAGTCTTACGCACATTTGGATTGTCAAGGGGATTTTGTCAAAACCATTTGCAGAGGGATGGAGCTAAGAGAGATGTTCAGCCCAGTTTGCAGAGAATTTGCTACACAATGCCTGTTAATACTAATGGTGGTGATGATTGTTTTGTTTGCTTCACTGGGATGTATGACTTTCAGATGCAGATTTTGGTCTGTTGTGACAGTTTTGTTTGTGATTGGATTTTCCCAGGGGGTGTGAATGGATGGCTGTTTATACAATGCAGCTGTGTTTTGTGTAGTCTGGTACATAAGCTCTGGATGTTATTCTTCTCAGAGAAGCTCTTGTTTTATTTCCCCATGAATCCACTAATATACTGCTTTTACAGTATGTATGAATGGTGGATTATCTGCAATTTTGACAGACATTTTATGAGCTCAGTAATCTAAGCAATCGTAACTAGTATTAATTATAAAACTACCATAATCACAAATTTACACAAAAAGGAAATCAAAACTTTATAAAAAAAATCCAAATAAAGATTTGGATTCAGATTAGTACTTTGGAACTGCATTTTCAGAATATATCACTGAGATAAACAATAGAAGACAGCTGGCAGTATATATGGTATTAATTCTGCATGGAGAATTCTTTGGAATATTCTGTCGTTAGGATAAAAACAGGAAAGATAAATGAAGTTTAGCAAAATGAGGCAGGTACATTTTTAAAAAACGTATGATTTGTTATATCCACTCACAACATGTTTCCATCAGATCTAGTATCATACCTCTAGCAGCAGCTAAGGACTTCTGGTGCAAAGAAAATGAAATCCACCTGAAATGTACTTAAGCAGTGGTTCTGTGTTGTAAGAGAACTGAGGCTGAAAGGTAGTGTTCATCTCTGTTCACTGAGATAACCTGACAGGAATAGACATAAGATTCATATTAACCCTGGAAAACCTATGGTTCTAAATTCTCATAACCCTCTGTAAAGAAGGAATGACCTGCCTAGAGAATAGCAGTACTTACATCAGCTTCTTGAAAAGGAAAGAGCTTGAAATCATTACCTAACACTAAGTGTGTCCCTTAAAGGAAGACAAAGAGAAACGCCTCCTGACTTGCAAGAAGGCAAACTAGTCATGGTCATTGTTAACATCTTCAGAAAAAGAAAGAACAGACACAAGTTCTCCATACTCTTTGATTTCGGAAGATCAGGGAATGAAAAAAATATATATATATACACATATATAACTAGTCTCACAGTACTTGTGATACACCTGTAGTCAAGAAGAACTCGAGAAACAAACAAGCTAACAAGCAAAAGGCTATATTCCAATCTTTGGATCACAGCAAGGCTTGACCTAATTTACACTGGTCCATGGACCAAGCATTTGGACCTGATCACGTTTCAGGATACCTCTGTATTGGAAATAGTGGAATATTCACCTTTTTTTTTTTGAAACGACAACTTGTAATTTCTCATCAAGTATGATTTATTTTAGACACTCAGCATCGATATGCCTCAAGCTAGCACAGCACTAGTAAAATACCCTGGCCTTTTGTTATGATATTGACTATAACCTCAGCATATACCAGAAGGTATACATCAGTTGTTCACACACTCGTGAGCAAATGCTGCAACTGCTGCTGTTCTAGCTGTACACAACAGATGGGATACAAAAATGAAAACATTCACACAATGCCTATAGATAGTTGTTTATTCTTTTTTTTTTCTTTTTGTATCTCTGAACGGACATTAGAGGAGCTAAAAAAATGGGAGGAGAAAAATAATCTGATTTGAAACATATAAAACAAATAGAAAAGTACACATGGCAAATGATTTGTGACTGCAACGCTGAAATTGTGCTCCTGAGATAACAGGAATGTCATCAGAAGGCAGAATACCACATGGCTGCTGAGTCCTAACTCTTATCAAAATAATGATCTCTCACCTTAAAACAACTATCAGTGTGCCATCAAAAAATGGAAGTGTTGCCTTTTCATTTCTGTTCCATTTTCTCCCTGGCTCCATTTTCTCTCGGGACTCATTTCTTTCAGGACTACAATGCTGTAATTATGCAGCATTACTGCAGGGCTGTGTGTGTATGCATGTTTGTGCTTTCACACACACATACATAGACACTGTAATACATGAAGGGTCCTTGACCTGGAATAGGTATATATAGGCCTATGTAGTCATGAAGTCAAAGGAAACTCTTTCTCTAGAGAGAGAATATCTTTGTTTTATAAGAACACGGTTTATAAAGCAGATCAGACTAGATTTTTATAATCCTGTAAATCTATATGTTGACCTTCGGGATCAGGGCATTCTTTAAGCTCAGATAGGATAGTGAGGATTTATCAGCATGGGCTTGGAATGATTGCATTACTCATAGGTAAATAAACTGTGGGACTCTCCAAGATCAAAAGGAATGGCAAAAGGAACTGAGCAAAAGACATGATTCAATCTCGAGAAGCCATTCAAGTGAGAAGTCCATAGTTGCAATCAGGTTTAGGAGTCATGAAAGGATCCTGTCAGGCCAGCCAGTGCATGAATGATACTTTTCCATATAGACCCTGTGTGAGGTTATAATGTGGCTTGGAGTCACCCACTAGGCACATTTTGTGAACTACACAATGTGTTTTTTTAAATGCCTTATTACTGCTGGTTTCACTGCTTTGCATATATGCAAGAAATACCTTCATCCAATCTGTTCCTTCACTTGGGCAGTATGTGCAGTGTTTCCTTGTGCCAACACTGGCATTTGGCTGCCAGGAAGGCAAGGTGTTCTCTGGAAGGCAGAGGGCCCTCAGCACACCTTTTCTGTTGCATGTCCCTTTCCTCTCTCTGATTTGCACTGTCCTACCAGACCTAATCTACAGCTGCAGACGTAAGAACTTTATCCTCTGTTGCGCTGCTCTCAGCGGTTCATCTGGGACTAATCCACCGTCAGCACAAAACCAGCTTTCTCACTTTGCAGAGAGGCTTGCAGCTACCTCTTACTAAATTCAGACAGCTGGGTCCCCTGACAGCAGGGACTGCATGGTGCCAGAAGAAAAAGAGCTGTTCATGGTCCCTTGACTCTCAGGAAGTCAAACAAATCAGTGATAATGTCTTGCATGACCTGTAGTGTCTTCCACCTAAGCACTGATTCTGGCATGCGAATTGGCTCAACCATACTACGTTGTGAGGCGATGAAGGAAGACTTACTGATTTGTGCTCATGAAACAAATGAGAGTATAAATATATAAAAATAATACATAAAATATATATATATAAATATACATATTATAGTATATATATATTATAGCATGTATATAATATATATACAAACAAAATTGCATTCACGTAGCTTCCTCTTTTGGTAGTCTAGGTGAGATAGAAAGAACCTGTCTTTTTGAGTTCCTCAACATTTTGGGCTCTTATTGACTTCAGTGGGAATAAAAGGGTTTCATAATTTTTGAAAATTTGGATATTTAAGTATAATTCAAGGCCAGCATCTGAAAAAAAAAAAAGCCAAAAAACAGGGGGAAAAATGACACTTATAATTTGCTGTAGGTCATGTGGTGCCAAAGCTGCAGGAGAAACTAGGATTCCTGACTCCAGCTCCTAAAGATTCATTTCTGCCTGTTTCAACTCCTACACATGGCAATGGGAAAGGACACCCACATAGCCTAACCACAAAAGTGGAATTTTTCAAATTACAGGAGGCATGTGGTGTGTCTGTGGGCTCTAGGTCATAGGCTGTTTTGTGTGGTTAATGGTCTGGCCAAGGAGGTAATTGATTAGGACGAGCAGCAGGTGAATCTCAGGGTAGTTTGGTTTTTCAATTTAGATAAGTATCAGAAAGGTCAGATACTTCTAAGGATCTCCTTAAGTTTCTTAACTGGAGAAACCAAATTGTTGCATGTGTCACCTAGAAAGTTATACCACAGACTGTATCAAAAGCCAGAAGGTGACAGCTTTGTATGTAAATAAGGGGACCTGTTCTTATTTTTTGAAGCTGTGACATATTTTCCTAATTTGCTGGGAGAGCTAGCAGAGGTTTGAGGAAAGAAATAATTCTGTTCAAGAGTGCCTATACACTCCCCTCATTCCCAGAGTATCCAATGCGCCTTACATATTGATGGCATATTTTTTTATCTCTTGCTTAGACAAAGAGCCCTGATTATTATTTCCTCGACTATTAAGCCATTGTGAGAAGCTGTTCAGAACCTAGCGTAGGAAAGATCGCCCTCACTTCTAGGATGCTTATGTAAGTGCTCTTCGCAGAGTCACAGAACGGTGTTCATTTAGTCTGATAAAGGAAATATGCCAAGAACTGCCCCCTCTGCTGAAGGCAGCAGATGTAGAATGACCCATGTCCTTAATATCAAATTTAGTTATCATCAGAACACTGTCCCTGGAAAAATGTTATTTAGTTGGTGTCAGAAATAGGCATTGGTTTGAATAACAAACTAGACAATGGTGGTCCCCAATCTGCAGTGTCATGGTTTAATTTACTAGCATAGGATTGGTTTTATAGTGAGACCAGTCCTACAAGCAGGTAGGCAGCAGTCTTATCCCATAAAATGATGGTCTACACATATGCCCTATCCTCAGGAGCTATGGAAGTGTTGTATTTCTTGAGAGGATTCTTTGAGTGCAGCACCTTCTTGCTGCAATGTAACTGGCCTACATCCCAGAAGCTTACTCCTGTGAAGGGATCTCATTGTGAAAGAAGGTGCAATACGCCTATGGAGTTGAGCCGAGAGCACTTGACAGCCCTATGTTTGCTCTCTAGTAAATGCTAGCTAGACAGAAGGAGAGAGAGGTCCTCAATAATGCTCTCGTGTGTTTGTCTTTTCTTTGCCTCTCTAGCACTCTAATTCAGGTAAAAACTGACTCCTTGGCTCACCAATGACTGGAGAATTGGTATGTGTCTTTTCTCTGTTATGTAAGGAAGTGTCTGTTCTCTCTTACGCAGGGAGGTATAACCATTTAAAGCAAATGGCTGTCAAGCACAGTTAATTGAGTCTTCTGTCTCTTAATGGCTGCGTGAGGTTCTTAAAGGTGTGATATAGGGATTTAATTAAATGATTTATTCTCTGGTGCTGTTAAGATTTGTGAATGTTTTGAACTATAGCCCTGCTCAGATTTTTCCAGAGTACTTTTTTTTTTTTTTCCCTTGGTCTCTTGGGTGACCTCAGAAATTGGAATGCTTCCACTTTCATAATACACACAGCTGACACTAGATCCTTATAAAATGAAAGTGCCATTGGCTGTAGGAGATCTGTGTCCTCTACCATGAAGATAGGCTTGATGAAAAACTTAAACACAAGGAATCCCTCTTGTGCAGTCCCTGTAGTCTAGATATACCTGGAAACATTTAGGGCTGCTCTTTATGTGAGAAGTCACAGGTTTTGTTCAGTCCTGTGCCCAAGGACCTCAAATGACAAATCTTGCATTAAGAAGGCAAACCTCAGCCCAGTCTATCACCATGAGACTCCTCCTCTCCCAAGTCCTTCTGCCCAGATGTGATGTCAGTTTACATACTCCTTTGTGTTGCTAGGTCTCATAAAGTTACCTTCTTCCTTTGGATATTGCTCTGTAATTAATAGCCTTGGAGCACGATACGAATTGTATCTTGGCAGTTGCTTTGTTACTTATCTTTGCTGTATGTCTATCCACTTCTGGGGACCTGAGCACTTCCAAATAATAAAAGGTTCTGAGGAAAGTCCCATCAAGTTCCCAGACTTTTGTAACAAGAATCTCCCTGACCTGCTAAATAACATTGTTATTGATACTAGCTCCTGAGATTTTTATCTGTATGGATGATGAATGATTTATTTATGTATTTATGTATTTATTTATTTTCTATAAGTGGTTTCAGAGTTACTCTTGCATTTAATTATTAGGCTTTTTGGTTAAATCCAGAAGTATCTGGAAAGTGGTGAGCTTCAGCATTTTGAATGGAATTCATCAGGAAAAGCAGCACAGGTCAAAGGGTCCATCTGAGCAGCAGCTGTCATCTAATCTCAGTTATTTCTCAAAATTACCATGTAATGCTCTTGCATTCAGGATTACTGAAGCAACAGGCAGCACCAAGATAATTTTCACACTTCTAGCAATTGATCAGAGAGGAAATAGGAGTGAATGATCTTTGACACTTCCTACCTTGAGGCAATTTCCAAAAGGATCTGTGAGGGAAAGAAGTTCTTTTGTCTCTAAATCCTGAGTATGTGAATAAAGCCCATTCTTACTTTTTTTTTTTTTCCTTTTTCTTTCTTTTTTTTTTTTTGTCTTTGAGGTGAAGTTGTTTTTAATAACAATCTCTTCCTACCTGAACATGGATTTTGCTGGCAGAAAGAGGAGACCCTTATGCAAATTTAGTTGAATTATGCATTCATTTCCAGAAGTACTTAAATGCGTTTAATTGACACCACTATAATGAAATAAATAATGATGGTATGGACTTCTGCTGAACTGTAAATGCATTTGGCTGTTAAAAAAAAAAAGAGACACAGAGTAAATGCTAAGAGAATTATTTTAGGATAATCTACCGCAGCTGACTCTTTTTTTTTTTTTTTCTTTTTTTTTTCCTTTGTGGGTTTTGGTTGCCTTCTCTCAGAAATCAGAAAGGCAGGAGAAGCAGTAGAAAAACTGACATTTGCTCACTAGCTAGATCAAGTGTTTGAATTTAATTTTTCCAGATACCAGATATTTTTCTCCAGATATAGGTAGGCTGTTTTTTCAGTGTTTGCTGATGATGGCTGAAAATCACAGGAGTATATATGAAGGGATACTGATAACTTGTGAATGATCTGAAGTGTAGACTGTTCTTTTTTATGTTGGATCCTATGCTGTGATGGCAGTAGGAATGGTGATGAGGTTCAGGTTAAAGGCATTGTGTCCTTCTTGGCCAAAACGCCGTGGGGAAGGAGGGTTAAGAGCTACATTCGCCTCGCACACGTCTCCTGGTTCCAACAGTCAAGTGGTTATCAGCAGGCTGAAAAAAAAAAGGCAAAAATGGGAAACATGTAGTTAGAGACTGAATCATGTCCCAGGAGCTGTTAATGATTGCCCTTCAGCTGCTAGCACAATGCCTGTAAATGTCTATTTAGAAAATGAGCAACATGATTTCCAGTGCCTGTGATCAGCACTCTCATGCTTAGTAGTTAATGTGTAGAGTCATTTTATAAGGTTAAATCATATCTCCTCTTTCCCAAACAAGTGTTCAGAGTGATTTGTCTTTCTTTATAAAAGCTTGTGAAAAAATTTAGAAGAAAAGACACTTTGGTTGATATGCTGCCACCTCCTGATATTAGGAAAGATAGTTAACATGTTTTTCCTCAAGGAATGTACTCTCTTACACAAAAAGTACAGGACTGAGTGCAGAGGAACAGAGTATGGGTTACTCTGGCCTCTGTTCTGTGTGAGTACATGATCACAACCCTTCTTTATGGTCTTAACTGTCAATCCAATAATTGTGTTCTCTAACTCTGTACAAGTGCAGTGTACAGTGAATGAAACCAAAAGTGGCATCCATTTTTCTTTTCTGCAGGATGTTGTTCTGCAATCTTCTCTTCCACATGTTAGGATATTTTTCTTTCTGTTAATCACAGATTTAACTGATTTTGAGTTCACACCGACCCCACAATGCTATTCCTTATTCCCACAAAGTTACTCTTGCTATAGTGTTTTAAACTTTTAATGTATTTGCAGGTTTATTTTATGCTCTCTGTCTCTCTTACTTTTCCCTGACACAAGGTCTAGGCAGTCCATAAATCCCACTTAAACTCTGAAACAACAGATAATGAGAACTGTGCTGTTCTCTTGCTCCTGTGACTTGGCACTGACTGGAGAGCCTCATCCAGTCTCTTGATGACAAAGTTAAACACAGTTTTGGGGGCCCTTCCCTAGGAGTACGCTATATCTTGTGACGCATTTTCATCCAGCTATATGTCTGTGTTTAACCAGATCATTCTTGATTTTTGTAGATACCAACTGAAAAAATATATATAGTCAAAGCTTATTAATTTTGGATTAACTCATTTCTGACTCATTCTGAATAGGAAACACCAATTCTTGTTGTTCTTCAGGGAGTGAATTCTTAAATTTTCTCCCAGGCTTAGATATTTACAAGCCAAATTTCAGCCTGGAGCACAGTTTCTCAAACCACGTATTGTATATTTGGATTGAGCTGATCTTCAAAATGTCAGCAAGAATTAAACCTTTTGGCTCATGTTCAGTCTGCTCTTGTTCATCCTCATCATCACTGTTTGAAAGACTTGCCATTTCCTTTAAAACTGGGGTAGAAGACTCAGCCTGGAGTACCTCAATTATTCTAAAGATACAATGCTGAGAAGGACTTCCTCACACTCATAATGTATTACTAAAAGGTAAAGGAAGAACTGAGGGGGCTCTCTGTTGCATCACTTTTGAATGCTCCTTTGGCAAAGCTATATATGCCAGGTTTGAGATGTTTATCAATTCATTTTTTGTTATTCATATTGAAAAAAAAAACATAGGAAATAAAATGATTTACTCAGCTGTTTTTCTCCCTGTCTTGTGGGCCACTCCAGTTGCATGGGGGCTTCCCAGTAAGGTGGACGTAAGGGGCAGATGGACAATAAAGGGCATAGTCAGAATAAGAATTTCTCTGACTAAGGGTATCATTTAGAGAAAACATATCCCAGCAATACCCATAAAAGATATGGGACTGGGAGATCTCCCCCATCATAATATAGTCTTCTTGGTTACCTGCAGTCATACTACATCTTCCATCTGCAACAGAGTCCATTAATCAGGAAAGCAACTGGAAGATGGACACATATGCAAGTAAAATGCCATGTCCCTCCATGCCAAAAAATTCAAAACTGATCCAGACCATTTCCTTTTGAGTTTAACTGACTTTCTTTTAAACTGAGGAAGATTTGTGGGACTGCCAGCTCTCACTGTGCCAAGCAGTCAGGCAGCAAGCTCCTGCTGTGTCTCACCAAATTGCCTGCCTAGGTGCGTCTAGGGGGTGCAATAGCAAGCAGGCAGTGGAGCAAGGATTCCTTCCCAGTAAGCTTAATATGTTCCTGCAGATTTCAGATACATTTAGCTAGTATTTTTCAGCAGAAAATCATTCCATGGACACATCTATGCAGCTGCTGTTCTGACAGCTGTGACGGACAGAAACAGAGACAGGGAAACATGTTCAGAGCTCAAAAGAAAGCCAGTGAGAATAAGGAGAGGGGGAGAAGGAAGGAACTACATACAAGAGGAAACTACAAGGAGACTTTTCCATATTCCTAATATTTTGTAATGTGAGGAAAAGCCTTTGAAGTCCCCTTGATCCTTATCCCCCATTGATCTTATTCCTTGTTGGAGAATGCAACACACGTGTGGCAACTAGTAGAGAGGATGGTGTCTACTATGCTTTTTACTATGCTAGGCCTCACTTTGTTCTTATTAATACAGAAATTCAAGGAACGTCAAGGAACTTCTCCGGTCCTCTTCCCCATTTACTCACATCATGATCTCTTGAATGGATAACCAGTTTTAACTCTGATCTCTGAAAGACCACAATACCTTGCTGTTAAACAGACAGGTATGGCCTTTAAAAGAAAATCACATATCATTTTTGCCTCAATAGTGAGACCAGGTGCAGAGTTACAGCTGGGCATGACAGTTGGTATGTAAGTGTATATGTTACCTTTATATTATATGTATATTACCTTTGTACTTAAAGTACTTAAGGGACTCTATAATGGTCAGCAAAAAGTTATCTGACTGTTAAAAGATGTGGTACCAAACTTGCCAATGGAATGTTTGCCAAGTTTGAGGTGGTCTCTTTCCTCTTCTTCAATCTCTGCCTTCGCAAAATTTCTGGATGTCGTTTGCAGGATGCAATTGCAGGATCACCATTGCAGGGTGAGCTCTCCTTGCTCTTAACCAATCTTGCTCTTACTTCTACAATCTTATTTGTCTGTCAGCATCCTTCCTTTTTTTTTTTCTTTTACCAGTTGGTAGAGAATCAAGCATCTAGAGTGGTCTCCATCTGTGGGGATATGTGTCATTTGCTCCCTGTGGGTCCCTTTTCATTAGAGTAGGTTGAGATAAACTAAATGCAAACTCCTTTTCCAAGGGACTGCATCCCAATCAAGTACCCAGAGTATGAAATCAAAGAGCAACTTTATTGGTTCTTAATATAACTAACTTGTACAGAGCACAGCACCCTAGTCTGCTGTATAAGATTGTAACAGAGAAATATAGCTCTGGAATTTTAATTATATTAACACAGAACTCTACAGAGCAGAGAGCTACAATGCTAAATTATTAGAGGTCATTCAGATCATGCATAATCTGCTACTAAGATCTTGACTGTTTCCTCCAAATAATATTACTACCAAACATTATATTCATTGATTCATCATAGATGATATTTTCTGTAAATTTAGTCTTTTTAAAATTAGTTTGGGTGACATTTAACCTTATAAAGCAAGTTTCATGAAGACTGTGGAATTTTGTGTTTTAATGTAATACAAACAGCTGTTCACTGAGCCTAACCTTCATCATTTTTCTGTTCATGACAAAATCCTGATGATTTTCCAGCCTCCTGAGTCTTTCCCTGAAAATTCTGGAGGAACTATTTCAGCTTCATTCTTATCTAAGATCAAGTATTTGAAATGTTGTATTGGTATAAATGATCACCTGGTTTTCTCTTTAAATTACTGGAAACAGAGATAAAGGGGGATAGCGAGAGGTAAGCCTTAAGAAATTCTATGCTTGTTTTTTAATATTTGGAGAACTTTTCTAATGAGAGAAAATTTGCGTTCCTTCCTTTATCTCGAGGAGACTGAGACAGGCTTTGTGCATTTGACAATAGCAAAGTGCTTTAGGGTGAAAGAAGCTGTTTAGATGTATTAGCATTATTAATCTAACTCAAATGCCAGTTCATGGTCGTCAGTATTTTTTTGATTGAATGGCAGGGCATTTAGGCTGCATACACAAGTGCCTCTAAGATTGTCTGTGGTACAGATGATTAACGAGTGTTTTAAGGTTTTAAAAGTAAATGGGAGTCTCTACAAAAGATAACCTTATATTTGGACCAAAAAGCTTCTCCCAAGGTGTTTTTTGTTGTTGTTGTTGTTGTTTTTTTCCAAATCCACGCTTTCATCTTCATATATTTTCTTACCTACACAATTAAAACTTGCACAATCAACTAGTGTTTCACAACAGTATGATTTGGCTCATGATGAAGTTTTCAAGCATGTTAGCTAGCATTTTAACATAAAGCAGTAATGCTCTGATCTAGGCAAGGACTGCTATAATTACTGGTATGTACCCTAACTTCCCTGAAAAACTTGGCAAAATTGTAAAAGTCTGGCATGCGTATGGATAATTAAGGAGGAGAACATGGCTGAGATGTCTAAGAAACACTCAAAATTAGGACATATGTATTCAATATGCAACAAAATTATCTTATTTCTACATACTACATCATAAACTTTCTTTTTAATCAGAAAGTGGCATAATTTCAGCAATAATGTACTCAGCTAGATTTGCAAAGAAAACAAGTGTATTTCTGTTGTGTTGCTTGAATTCAGTACCCTACTTCAGTACCCTAAAGAAGTTAGATATCACAAGGAAAAAAAGAAAAATAGAAAGAAAAACAGTACAGCTACAAAGAAATATTGCTGTGATATTTGTGAATTAGAAATGCTTTGTACTTTGCACAGTCCAAAGCACTGAAATGAGAAGCATTCAGTTTACAGGCTATTTCTCATTTTCACATTTTTTGGTTCTGCTAACGTTTCAATGCAAACCATACTTTCTCTGTTCTGTTGCTTTTTGAGTGTGAAATAATAACATAATCTCATAAATTTTCGATTATTATTATTGCTGCTTGACTTACCAAAATTCCCCAGACCCTTATACTTATAGATTTATTATTAACCTGTCTTGGATAAAATCTAAAAATAAATAAGGTAAAAATCTTTGGTCATTGAACATAAAATTAAAATAACCCTGACTTATGACATACTGCTTTCTGTTTACTGTGAGTTACCTCCTCAAATCAGCCTTCCCAATACAGTCAATATTCTAGTGAGCAGCAGTCTTCCACAGAACTGATTTTATGTCAGGGCTTGTCGTAGCTGGTTTCTCCATCTCTCTATAACATCAGCCAAATGCTTTTTCTTTTCTGTCCCTTCCTTTTCTCAGCAGTTTGAAAGATTCCCATATATTTTTACCAGGAGACAAAGGTGAAAGTGTCTCTGAAAGGAAAACGTGTGTGAGGAGCAGAGCACTGTGCAGTGTCACAACATTATGACACTTTCATCATGATACAAAGCACGAATGCTCTTCTCCCAAGCAAGTAGCATGTCCAAATCTGTCTAGGCAGGGTATCAGAACTCCTCCTGATTGCTCTCATTCCCCTGCTGCAAAAGAATTAAAAAAATTCCTTATTATCCATCACAATTAGAATAGGTGCAGCAAAACACCAAGAGCAGAGGATGATGTTGCCTTTTGAGGCTTTCTGAGAAAATAAACACTGTCACTGAGAGTTTTCTGCTCTTAACTAAATGGCCCCAAACAGCACTCTTTCTGACTTTAGCATTCATGATGCGGAGTTTCATTTGTGCATGGTAGGTGTGGATGACAGATGACATAGCTAGCGTCAAATATGCTTTCAGAAAATCAGAATCCAAATTTGTCCTATGAACTGGGGAACGATAACTTCATAACAGATATCTGTAGGGGAGGGCTGTCTGTGAGCCGCAGGATAGCCAGCGCGGAGAGCTGCTGGCATTTGCAGTTCACAGATGAAGCGTGGTGTTCATGCCCAGCATGTTCAGCCACATGTTTTTTGCTCTCTTGCATGAGCAAAGGGAGCTGCTAGCTTCAAAACTTTTTAAGTGTTTTCACGTAAGGAACAAACACAAATTCCTTTCCTGCCTCAGGAGTTCCACCTTTGCTTTTCATAACAAATACAGCTGATGGTAGGGTATGTCCTTCTACTAGGACAGCCCCGTTTTCCCGCTAACATCAGTGAAATGCTTGAGGAAAGCTTACCAAGGTAGTACTACAGAATAGACTCCTGTAAGATGGGAGCAACAAGCATGGGCTACAGAGGAGTCATATGTAGGATTAGCTAACGTACAGCAAAACTGTGCCCCAGCCAAAGATACATAGATGCAGAATGATTGTGGAACCAACACAGTGTTTCAGTGCTTTAAAAAATGTTGCTTTACAGAGAAAAAGGTCTCAGAAAAGTTGGCAGCACACAACAAAAAGTGATTCACCCTTCAAAGAGCTGGTTTGTAAAGCCTAAATGCCTTTTCATGCACTGTGGAGATCAGGTCAAACCCTGGTAAGTTAGGCCTTATCCAAGGTCTATGGAGAGCTGGTGCTATTTGATGGGTGGGGAGTCAGAGCCTTGTAATAGATAGAATATGTGTTTAGTGGCGCTGATGATTTTGCTCAAACATTAAAAGCAGGAGATGCTTAGATCAGTTCCTTACACTGCGATTGCAGCAGTATTCGTGCTTTGTCAAAGGAGTAACTAAGAACATTTGTCTGAGCAGGGACTGTGCCCACTGGGCTCTCCAGTAGAGCCACTCACGTGAGTCTGCTCTGCGTGTTCCCAGCCCCTAGACTTCTGTCATGGTAGAAAAGGAAGCAGCGAAGAGGAAGAAACTGCAAGTGGTGTAAATTTGCCAGCAGTATCAAGGAACCCTTTTACACTGAGTTCTGTGGGGCTGCACCAACTAGAGCCACCGTCTCCCTGCGAGATGGGGAGTCCCTCCCCCAGTGGCACTGTTAGCTAAGCAAAGCTGCCGTGTACGGTGATGGGAGAGGCATTCACCTTGACTTTTCAGCACTGAAAACCTTCTGGCACTTCATAGAGCATGGCTAGCATGACACTATTTATGCAGGTATGTGTGGAGTGGAAAGAGACAACAGGGGACTTCCTTGTTTTGATCAGTGGCAAAAAAAATAGAGAAAAGAATTTTCTAGATTCGATGCTTATTGAATCCCTGCAGTTCTCCTGTAAAAGATACTCATAGAAGCCTCGTTCTTGTTAACCCTGATTGTTTCCTGGTTGTTGCTTAGCAAACTCACTTTGGGCTGTCGATGCTCTCCCTGTTAAAAACTGCAGAGAAGCTAACGAGCATCCTATCTTGTCCAGCTTAAGGAAGGGCTGGCTTGAACATGTAGGTTCAATTATCTTTTCCAAGGCTGGGTCCATCAACTTTATCATTGGAGAAAAGACAGTGTTAATGGCTGAGATTAGCTCATCAACTGGATGTCCAAAGCAATGCGTTGTTTAGAGACAGTGCCAAATAACACTTACTCTCCCTCACACAGGCTGAATATATACAGACCTCAGTAATGCTTTGATATATACAGCTGCTTACCCTTCCCACAACAGGCAATGGTGAAGTGTTGTGATCAAGCCCTATGTCAGAAATAGGCTCATTAGCAGAGAAACACACTTCTAAACAGTTTGCAGTACTGTGTATTTGTGCAGGAAATGAAAGAGCCTGTCTGCCGTTTTGAAAATTGAGGGTATAGTTCCTTTCACAGTCATTAAGCCTCAATAAGGATGTTTTAAAAATAATCAATTGTTCTAGTCTGAGTGAAATGGAATGTCTTGTTGAATCTATACTGTAAAAGTGCATTCGAGATTCGCTTCTTTCAGATGTTTGGACTGATGTGATTTAACAGGACATCTTTAATATCCTGCTATGAGAAAGGAGAGAAATGGAATGTGGCTGAATTACACCATGTGCTACGGTGCTGAGTCTGACGGAGATAAGATAACCTCACAGATAAACAACAGATGGCCGATGGCCTAATACTTTGCTTTGGGTGAACATGACAGGGATTTATTCCTTCAACCTGGAGAAGGAACCTCGGAAAGGCTGAAACTGCAGAAATGTGCGGCACGGGGGCAGCCGCAGTTTGTTATGGGGAATTGGTCTGAGCAGATGGTATTAGAATATAGATCTATTATTAGGCATCTGGTTCCCTTCCCAGCTATACAACATGTGAGATGTAGAATAAATTCCCCAAGGACTTCTCTGATCACTCACTAATTTGTACGTGCACATCTCTGTGCATCTTGTTTTGAAATCAGACAATAGACTAGATCCAGAGCTAGGATACAGAGATGTAAATTTAATAACTTCACAGATTTAGTAAAATGACAGCAATGTACCTGGAAGCTGCATCTATGTCTTTATTGCACACAGAACACCTTACGGGTAAACTATTAGGTAAGGATTAATACTTGGAACAGATAGAAACTCTGTTGTCTGGATAGAGGTGTGTGGGGTCACCCACTGAGAAGGAAATTACCTGTAAGTGTTTTGCATGACCTGCTATTAGGCAGAAACAACAAAGATCAGGATTTCTTTCTGCCTTATCCCCATTTTCCCTAGTGTTTAGCTAGATTACAGAAACAGTGCCATCATGCCAGCCTGCACTGGACTTAACTCAGGATCAAACCTAGGCTCTGCGGGCAGGTTTTCAAAGCACCTCTGTTAATGAAAATGTCACACCCTTTAACAGTTCTGCAGGCACTTCTAATCTGACCTTTTTGTGCTTCCCATGTGAACACGAAGTTGGTTGGTTTGGTCTACAGGGCACAACAGCTCTGCACCTGGAGGGCCCGATTCCTTGTTGCCCCTCAGGCAACGGAGCCAGATGTAGTCACATTTCGAGGGCAAAGCCCCACAGCTGGGTGATCCACAAGGCTGCAGGTGTTAACAAGAAGGAGCAATGCCAGGCTTCCTGAAGGCTGGAGGGTCGTGCTTTTATCTGTTCCATCTCTCTGAGGGACAGACTGTGTGGAGACTGAGGAGTCAGAGAAAGCACTTCTGACCCAGCAGCTCAGATCCTTCTCTTCTGACGTGCAGTGTCAAGTACATTTTAGTGCAAGAAAGATGCTCTCCTTAGGTGTATTGCAGTGCTAGCTGCGACTGCTATAATGTCTGCTGGATTGCACGGAGGGGAGAGAGGGAGACTGAACCGCAGCACGAGCAGTTACGCAGCCTCTGGTGCATACGTGCATCAAAATTTTAATGTGATCAAAGGAAATAAGGTAGGGAATAATGCAGGTGATGGGCTGTACTTCTCTAAAGCACTTTCATGCCAGCAAAAGTTGTTCTATTAATAAATAAATGCACAGATTTAACAAGCAATTCTCTCTCCTTTTGAGAGAATCTAAGCAACGAAACTTACCCACTGAGGTAATTCTTTAGCCTTCAGATTCCTGCCATCTTCTACAATGTATTCATTTGTCGTGGTCTTGCCAGGAGCTCTGCACGGTCTGAGTTCCTGTGTTTAGAAATGAGTGCATGTTACCAAAATTGTTCGTACTTGAGTTCAATCTCGCATCCAAACTAAGGCAGAGTGGCAGAAAGGGTGCCATCTTTACCCAAAAAGCTGCGTTTTTACCCAAACTTTAGCCAAAACCTGCATTCTTACTCCATGATGAGCTGAATCTCTATTCTAGGGTTGTTATTGTGGCTGAGACTTAACATGTTCGCATGAGTCCCATGTTTTGTGACAAAAGACAAGGTCTAATTTAGATCTGCAAAGAATACCAGGAGGTGGCTTCTGTCCCCGTGAAACTCTCCAGATAGGAGAATTCTGGTAGAGTTTAGAGGCTGCCCATCTTTTATGCTGACTCTCTTGGTCAGGCTGAACCCACATGCACCATTGATCCAGGATTTCCAGGTGTTCATCAACTTTGTGGGACCTACTGCTGCATGAAAGACCATATCCTTGCTTTTCCATTTAGAAAACTTTTCCAGTTGCTCCAGACAGTGCCCAAGAGGAGATGGAAGGAAAAACAGGATACCTCTTCCTCATATATTCTGAAGCTGCATAGTAATGCTTAGAAGCTCACCAGGTTGCAGACAGCTAAAGCAAAGCCTAAACTTTGACATCTATGACACACAGTAAATCAGGTTATAACATGAAAACAGTCGTATGTGCCTCCTAGCTGCATATGACTACTGCCTTATTTAAGTGCACTGAACTTTATTTTTGCTGACTACTGAGCGGATCTGTTGAAAGATTAGAAGACAGTCAGAAATTATAGAAATGAAGTAAATTTTCAGAGGAAATAAGGACAGAATGGAAAGGGTTGGATAGAGACCTGAGATTCCTGTAAACCCTTACAGGTAGTGAGGAAGGGAAGACAACAGAGTTAGGATATTAGTCAAACTGTTTCAGAATTGGGGGAAAAAAAAAAAAAAAAAAAGCAAACCTAATGTCAAAGACCATTATGTTGATCCAAAGATCTAAGATGCTGCAAAGATTTGCATTTTCATTTTAAGTACTAAAAGTCATTCTAAGCACACAGAAAAAAAATAAATACAAAAATGGGGCTGGAGGATAAAGTCCTTTTCATGAAAAGAGATGTAATGAAAAGAGAAAATTGCCTCTTTTCATTATAGCCTTAAGTTTGACCTTGTGCTCTATCTTACAAGCTCTATTTCTCATTATTATCTTAGAAATATCTTATATTCCATGTAGGCTTTCTTCCTATTGAATAAATTCAGACAAAAATGGTGATGAGGAGGAAGAGGACCTCTATTTTACAGCAACCTAACCTGTGGCTGTTGTTCATCCACTTAAAGCTTCTAAAAATTCTGAAAGTGATTTTCTCTCAGCATTTGTAGTCAATTAGCACTTTGTACCCTCAGCTGATGATATTTCAGGTTGTCTCTATCAAATTGCTAAAGAGGCACTGTGAGATGCAGGAAGGCCAGATGTCTTTCATTTGGAAAAAAAAGAAGAGCAGGGCTTAGCTTTATGGATAGATGAAGCAGGCAGGAGTCTGCAGAGGGCATAAAAAGAAAATGACAATCTTTTATTAATCACCAGCCACAACTGTTTCTTGTTAAAGCTAAAGCTGGGCAAGCGCATGTATCTAAAAGACTGGCAAAAAGTATTTAAAAAACAAAAAAGTGAGAGAGAAGAAGATTGCATACCAATCATTGTAAGATTTCACTGAAATCTGGGTGTTTAAAAATGAAAAAAAAACTCCCTGGCTATCTCAGTCTTTTCCAGAGAATAAAATGATTACTTTTCCATGTATTTTTTTAAAATTACATTATTGATAGCTAGAATGGAGAAAGAAGTTAATATTTAGATATTTAGAATTTTTTTAGAGATTTAGATTTTTCTTTCCTTAAGCTGAATGTTGCCAAAGGAAAATTATTTTGTAGGCATTTAATATCTAACCAGCCCACTGGTACCATTTGGGAATCTGATGCAGTATAACTTGTGGTTCAGTTCAGACTCTCAAATCCATTTTAACATGGGCAAGTCATTTTAGCTCAAGATGATTAAAATAACTAAAGAAGATGCTCATAAGAAACACATTTTAGAGAGACTGATGTATGTTCAATCTTGGTTGACTCCCTGAAAATTTAACAGAAGTTGACAAGGCACAGCACTCTTCCATGTCTCTTCGTACAGTCTTGAAGACGAAAGATTCTCATCTTCCCTACTCCTGCATCTGTTAGGATCAAATATTCATCATTAGACAAGATGCCATATCCATTTTTCAATAGGAAGAGAAAAGGTAAAATAAATCCCATAAGAGATTAACACATCTGAAGAGCCTAGTGAAGTTAATTCTCTGCCTGTGCACCACTGCCTCCCAATGAAAGTTCGGCAACTGAAAAAGAAGACTTTCTCTAGCAAGTATATTTTCCTTATCGACACGATCTTTTATTGTTTATTCATGCTCACTATAGCAGTGAAGACCTATTTTCCTCCAAAGAGCCTGTTTATACTACTTTCTAATTTTCTATTTCACTGACTTTATGATTTGTCCTTCAGCTTTGCAGTCTTCACTGCTAGAGAGGTTCTCTTCTCATAGGCTAAGCACAACTTGAGAAAGATGCAAGGTAGATCTTTTTCCAAAAGATCAAACCAAGCAAAAATAAAATAAAATAAAATAGGAAACTTACCTTCTGTGTTTCCTGCATATGTTCATCAAGTCCAAGCAAATGATTAAGTCTCAATTTAAAAAGCCCTAATGAAATAAGAATGAATAGGAAAGCAAAGCCATTTCTAGAGCACAGTGTATTTATTGTTCTTTGCAACTGTTTTGTAGGTTCAAGAGAGGTATGTTCATGCCTATCTGGACATGTCAAGGGTGAACGGCCTCAGAAACTCAGACTCAATTTTGCCATAGCAGAGTAATCCATCTCTGTACTGAATGCCGATGTAGCTTTTTTTTTTTTTTTTGGCTCCATATGTGCTGTGATTTGCCACAGCAATACACAAAGCAATATACAAAAATAAAGTAGATATTATTTCTTTCCTTCAGGAATCACAGGGTGTTATAACACCCCATTGGAAGCCTTGTTTGATTTCTGGAACACAAGATAGGTGGGCATGTCTCAAAGGACTACCCTTCTGGCTGCTCAGGGAATTCACCTCAGTTTCTTAGGATATGCTGGCAGGTGAGACATTATTAAGATAAAGTGAAGTTTCTTTCTAGAGAACATATTACAAAAGTGATTAAACTATCAGAGAATGCAGAAGAATATTCTCACTTTCTAATTTCTTTGGCAGGACTTAAGGCCAGATCCCTCTGATCCAAAATGTGAACGCTGCAGCTTGAGGGATCAGGAGCTGAAGTTAACTGTCACTACCTGCTTCAATATGCCAGCATCTTTGGTCTCTGCTGTGCAGCAGATATTTGTCATTTTTTTTGTTACTCTAGCTGCTCAAAGTTTCAGGCTGCTTAAGGAGCTAGAGATTGCAAAATATAATGCTAGATTTCTATGCGTCTCTGTTCCTGCACCTCACACAGAGGACTGAGAAGGGCTAGCTGTTAGTAGCTCCTGTAGCTCTATTTTTCTTCCACAGGAAGCTTCACACGCTTATTTGTTCTCTGAATGCTTTGTCAGAGAATGAGAACTCGTTCATATCCATATGGCCTTTATCATACAACCGCAGCGTACTTCAGGATGGAAAGGACTTCAGGAGCTCTTTAGTAAAACTTCCTCTTCAAAGCAGAGTCAGCTGTGAGATTAGACCAGGTTGGTGAGGACGTTTTCCAGTCAGGTGTGGAAAAAGTCCAAGGATGGAAATTGAACAATCTGACCTGATGCTTGACTGTCCCCTGGGTGAAAAAGCAGCCTCTTCTATTCAAACTGAACCTCCTCTGTTTCAATTTATGGCCATTGTTTTTTGCTCTCCAATAGCAAAAAGCCTGGCTTTGTGTTTTGTTTCAATTTATGGCCATTGTTTTTTTGCTCTCCAATAGCGTCCCTCAGCAAAAAGCCTGGCTTTGTGTTTTTTTTTTTTTTGGTATTGGAAGGCTACTGATCAGTCCCCCTGCAAGCTTTCCTTTCTAAACCCAGGTGTAGGAACCTCCCTTTTTTAACCACTGGTACTAGAGGCTACTAATATCAAGGTTTTCATTTTCTTGTTGTGTTTATTTATTTTATAATTTCCTATGAAGCAAAAGTAAAATAAATTCCTCTCCTTTGCCTCATGATGAAATGTAGAAGGGAATCACGGTTCACTAGCTAAGAAATCTGCGTATTAATTAAGTCAGTTTGTTTCAATTCCATATTCCATCATGGATTTCAGATTAGACTGCATGGGTCTAAAAAACATGGCAATTATCTAATCTTCCTTTATAATCAAAGAAGGCCAATAGGCACTTCCAGGACATGACTAATTTTCTCTTAAACCAGGCATCTAACATAGTTTAGCTCTACAAGCATCTCCTTTTCCCTGTTTACTATAAACTTAGTTTCCCAGCTCAGGCACAGACACCTACATTGTAGACTTGTAAAGCAGGGTGAGCTGAACCCTATTCTCAGTTTTGCTAGTCACTGTTCTTTGCCCTGAAAATTGAGAGCCGCATCTTAGGATGAGGAAAGATGATGTAATTGGAAGAAAAAGGATTTTAAGAACTTTAAGGCATCCGGGTAATAGAGGAAGCTTGGGACTGTGTTTTAATAGCATATATAGATCCAGAAAGGCAAAAATAAATAGTTGTGTTTGAGGGCAACATTACAAAGAATACCACAGAAGATCTGAAGCCAAGGTTCCCTCAGAAAAAAGTACAACACATTTCTCAGCTACATTAACTAAAAGAGCAATGCCTGTTCTGTCTAGCCAACTTGGGGCTTGGGGCATGGAGAAGCTGGTACTGCTTCTTCAAGTAGGTGAATCTGCCCTTCACTCTCATCACTGCACGGAAGACAGGAAAACAAATTAATGAAACTCAGGAATTCACCATAACTTCTCGGTTGCAAATTGTACTTTAAATTTTTATGCAGAATGGTGTGATGGGCATAATGTACGATTCCATTTCAGGTAATTACATTCTGCCTACTTAAAATTCTCTCTGTAGGTTCCACTGGGAAAACAATTCTTCATTTCTGCCTTCTGCATCCTGTTGGGTAGATAGTGCTGCTGTTAGAGAGTGGTTGTTGTGTGCCACCCTCATGTCCCCCATGTACAAAGATACAAAAATTGTGGTGATGCTAGACTGAGTCTCACATAGGCATATTTTCCTCCACTCTGCAGCTAACATTGATTGCAATTACTTGGATGTAGCTAAGAGCAAAACTGACCTGCAGTTTGCAAAACTGAGATGAAAAAAGCTGCAATTTTTTTTTTCTTTTTTTCTTTTTGTAGGTAGAAAATGACTTTTTATCAGAGATCTAGAACCATAATAACTTTTCATTATTCCCTGATTAGGTAGGTAAATAGTTGATGGATTGCAGGACTAGGTTAAGAGAAGTATGAATCATTGAAGTAGCTTGCCAGCTGTCATGCAAGTGGGTTCTTGCAATCTAGTCTGAACTCTTCAGGAAGGTAGCAGCCTACCAGGGGGACTGTGCAGTACTTGTACCTGGCAAATAGTGTAGGAGCAGCTAGGAGTAATCCCCGTTGTAAGACGTTGTAACAAAAAGCAGAGGGAGAAAATTATCCTAAAGCTTCAAATAAATCACCAGTACTTTTTGACTAAGACTGAGTCAACAAGAAAGCCATAGCTATAGAAAGCAAGTAGATACTAACTTTTCTTGCTTCCACTGAACTGCTGCACAGAGCAGGCCTTTATTTTGTAGCCCTCAAGGCTAGTCCCACAACACACCTCCATTCAGATCTCCCTAGCCACACATTTTTTCACCTGTGCTGCAGTGTCTCTCCTCCTAAGCAGCTGCAGCACTGTGGTATGTGGTGGCAGTCCAGGGACCTGCTTCCTACCAGTGTGAAACAAAGCAAGAACAAGAAGGTCTATGTGTTCACTCCGCAGACTGTGTTGCCTTATTCTTCCCCTAGATTTGATGCTTTTTTTTTTTCCTCAATTCCCTTGCAAATGTTTCTTTCTCAAAATATATTTACATTTTATTCATGACTCTGTCAGGATTAATTTCAGAGCTTCGTGCTGCCTGTGACTCCTCATGTATAATGAATGAAGCAGCAGCTGCTGCAGCTGACAGCCTGGGCACTCCAAGGGCATATATATGCCAGTATCATTGGCATCTTCTTACCAGAAAGGATTTTCATACCTCTGCTGTCTGGACCATTCATTTGTCCACAGCACCTTTTACAAAAAAAATCTGTGGCAGCTTTAGGCAAAAGTAAGGTACTTTTCCAATCATTTTCTTACTCTTTGATGATATGTGTGGACTTGCAAAGGCTTTGGGTTCATCAGTGTGCAAAGGCTCTAAGATCCTGGGAGTCTGGACTTGATTACATTGGTGAAATTCTGTGGAATTACTTAGCCATCTCCTTACTGTAAGAAACTAATCCTGGGTCTGGAGTAGTACAGTAACAGAAATAAAGTCACAGAAATGAAGATGCACAGAATAGCATTTTCATAACATAACTTTCCATCTCACACCTGATGTACAGGAACTCTCAGAGTCTGCAAGTGATCCCTTACTCTGTCCCTGAGTGCTTGGGGGACCACAAGCACCTTCCTTCATCGTGGTGTCACCTGCCCTTCAAATATAGGGTGAGGACAGCAGCTTGCCTATTTACATTAGAAAGCTCTTCAGAGGAGTGCATTAAGTATTTCTACAAATCACGTAGATGTATTTCTACAAATCATGTCAGTCTTCCTGGAGATTTTTAGGATGTACAAAAGAGCAATTACGGGAACAAAACAATGGTTTTGTCATCCATAACTGAATTTCTAGATCAGCCATGTATATCAATTCCAGTGTCCATTTAGACTTAAGAGCAAAAGAACTGTAGAAAAGTAGAAAATATTCCCAAAATGCAGTGTCTTTTTTTTTTTTTTAATGAGGGAAAAGTGTGTTAAAATAATTTGGAAGGAAAAAAAAAAGAGGAGATGTTTGGGCTTTTCCTTTAGATATATCCAAATATCAACATTACTAGGTGATCAAGTTTTCTTAAATAAAAAAGGTCATCATTTGAAATTTCAGTATTTCTAAATATTAAGGATTTTTAAAATTTTACTTCATATACACCTTTAATGGTTTGTCTTCTTTGGGTGTCAAGCAAATTTCCGCATATCAGACTGTTCTCTCAGACGGGCACTCCATTTTCAATCCATGTCAGTCAACACCTGTGATGACAGAACTTTTTTTTTTTTACCTTCATGTCCTTTTGTGAATACAGCCTACAAGAATGGGACATAGAATCCTGAAAAGACACTGTTAATTATCATGGCACTAACCCATGTTTCTTCTGGCTTATAAATGTAACACTTCTAAAATTATAAATATATTAAAAATACTTCGAAATACAGTGCAGACATTAGAGTCTGAAATATGAACACTCCACCCACTCTTCACAATAATTAAATGTGCAGCTCAGAGAAACTGAACACATTACCTAGGCGAAAAGTTATTTATCCAAGGAGTAAGGTTTTGTGCTCTGGCCCTCACTGACTACTTTTACAGTGTCAATTTGACAAAGGAGTGTGTTAATTTTTCACAGGTGGGGAAAGTGAGGCTTGTGATGTGCAGATGGTTTGTCATAGAATCTGTCACTGGAAAAATCAGAATCATTACTCCTGGCCTGCAGCACTGCATGAAGTCTAACATGCTTGGTTGGCATCCACAACATGAAATATGAAGGCACCATCTAGATTACAGCATCCACCTTAATGACAGATTTTGGAGAGGAAGAGGATCTGGTCCTTCACTAGCACCACTTCTGAAAGGGGATAGAGGACTGTTATTCCTTACAGTGTTTCAGCCAGGTATTTTTTCAAGGTCATTTATCCAATGTTTCATTAAAAGTTATATACTGGGCCTCCTGCTAATTTTATCTCCCCACAATTATTATCTGTTCACATCTGCTTTTATTCTTCCACAAGTTGAAGACAATGCAAGGCAATTTGCCAGTTTCACAAACGAGAAAACTCTCCAGTCAAGAGGTTCAGGTATGTTCAAAAAAGCTGTCACTTAACTAATTCTTCTTTACTCACCTGATGCATCACTGCAGATTTTGTAACCTAAACTAGCCAAACAGCTTTTATGAAACAGTAAAAATCATGTGCTGACAACTCAGTGGGTACTACTTTAGTCTTTGCGAGGACTGGTTTTCTGATCCAGAATGGCTGTGGTCAGAACATTCACCTGACTTGATTCCTCACGCACCAGCTATGGGTCCTTGCAGTTATCAGCTGCCTACTAACTCCTATTCTGTTAAATTAAAATCCTGCTTGTGATCCAAGTCATACTGCTAATACATTCAAATTAGATCTTCTAAAATGCTCTTTGCATTTTCATCTGGATAGTATATTCTTTATAAGCCCCCATAATAGTGTGTGTCATTGCCATGCACAGTTAAACACAGCACTGAGGGCCTGCCCCCCTTTTGTGTGGAAAACTCTAATTCTACTGTATTTTTTTTTCCTGTAGAAATGTCTAAATTCATATTTCCCAGATTTTGCCTTAGAAATAGAAAGCAAATCATACATATCCTGACTTTTGTAAGCAACTGGAAAGGACAACCTATTTGTGCATAATCCTTCACAAGCCCCATCTTAGGGAATGGAACCATTTACTTTATTATATTTGGAATCTGTCAATAACCTGTCTTCATAGAAATCCATGAATCCCCCAGCAGAGGCAGCAGGAA
>NW_010585410.1:260555-273267 GCF_000705375.1 Tinamus guttatus | reverse complement strand
AAAAAAAAAAAGTGATTTGAAATAGGTGACTTAAAGAATAATGCAGTGTGATTGCTACCACTGTTATTTCTTTTAGGCAGGGTTTTTCGGGAAACCCTATCTGTTTTGACAGGCTTGCCCTGTCATTCAGTGGTACCTCTCTATATGATGACAGCTCTGTACACTGATAACCAAACTCTGGGCTTGGCCTCTCAGATTCTCAACATAGCTTCTCTGTCTGAAAATGTTGAAGGAGTCAGTTTTCTCCCAGTACTGATGGAGTTCATCACAGAGAGAATCAATGTGCAGTTTTAAACTTCAATGCAATGTGTATTTTTTTAAGTGCAGGGTATACTATAACAGAGGTGGTGGTGAAGGAAGGATGGTCTGAGGTGCATTTGGATATTCTTCACAGAAAGTCACATAGGATGTGATCATATAGGGTGCACAACGGCTCTCTACAACGCAAAAAAAAAAAAAAGGTGAAAAGAGTTTCACATGGGATCTGCTCATATTGATGTTGTACAGCATGAATCAATGAGGTTTCTATGGTGCTGTAATTATTACTCATCTCACATAGTGATTTGAATGTCTCTGACCTGCTGATTTGCTGAACCTTGCCCTTCATTTTACCTCGCAGTGAAGTTGTACTCATGTGTACCTGTTTCTTCTGGTACAAAATTATTCACTTTTACTGTTCACATCTTACCTCATTGTTCCACAAGGTGTGTGCTGCCTCCCTCGTGAAAGTGTAGTCCAGAAGAAAGTCTCAATCCTGCTTTTTGGAAGCTGTCTGGCTCCTTCTCAGGACCAATGGATTTCTTCCACCAATCCCTTTCCATAGGGAAGGCTGGTGAGGGCTGATAAAGACAGCACACTGGCAGCACACTGTTATTATGGAACATGATCCCTTGAAAATGACCACATAAATAATCATTTGCAGTGCAACAGAAATTCACTAGTTTATAACTAATGATGGCCTCGTCCTCTGTTTTAAAATATTTGGTAGGTATTTAGACACCGTGGAAATACGATACAAAGTCTGAGGATACAAATCCTCAGACTTTTTTCAGCATTTATGGCACCTGTCTTTACTGCTCCTCTCTGCTCAGTTGGCACACAGTCTCTCCTGGCACATTTCAGAGCATCTCTTACACCTTTGTGTTATTACGCACTTTTGTATTGATGTCCATGCACATGTGGGTTGACCATCATGGGGTTCAGGTCTTCTTATTTTGGAAGAATAATGGATAAATGTCTTTTGGTTTCAGATTGATAAAGTTAAAAACAACAACAACAACAAGAAAAACAGCCAGTAGTTTATCTAATTGTAATTGCATTATGCTGCTTTTTAGGCAGATAATTCTCCAATCCTGATTTGCATCTGTTCCTGATCTCTGCCTCACAATGCTCAAATGCTTTTCTCAGCTTCTGAGAAGTTCATTCCATCGCTTAGCGAGTGGAATATTCCTGAAATGGCTTCTCAGTGGAAAAAAAAAAAAACAAAAAAAAAACTTTCTGTTTGTTTTCCTTGTTTATCTTTAAAATCACAGCGGAATAAAATACTCTCTGCTGGGTGGGAGGGAGCATTAATCTCTGTAACCGTTACTTTGAATGCATGATGTCTCCTGTATCTCTAGCTATCTTAGAGCTCTGTTTGTATGTTTGGAGGGCAGTTGCTACGGTCTCAAGTAGATTATGCAGGTTAAAGAGAGACCACACAGTGCTGTGTTATGAAGACCTTTGCTCATCTTAAATCTAAGTTTTTCCATTCTTTATCTAAGCAAAGATAGCATGAACATGTACAACTGTTCTTTTGCATGGCAAATCACTATAGCTTCCCACAATTGGGATATTTTTAATAGGTATTTATCAACTGATCTGGTTACCCAGCAAGGGAGCCTCTCTGTCCGTCCTCAAATATTCCTTCAGGACAGCTCTAAGGGATTAGCCTGCTTGTTCTGCACAGTACACAAGTGCTCTTCTGTTCACTCTCCCCCAAGCTAGTCTGAATCCAGCTTTATGTTCGTATTTTATTTTTCTATTGACAACTTGCAGGTTCCTCTGCAAACCTTTCGACTGAGTCAATTTCCCTCTGAATACGCACCGTTCTGCCACTAGAGATAACTGTAGCCTTTTTACAGGAAATGAAAAACATATCCTGAAATTCTTGAATAAACATGTAACCATGAAACTGGAAGGAAAACCTGTTATGCATCAGCAGAATGATTATCAGAATATTTGGGAAGAGAGGACAGTGAAACTGTTTAAAGACATCGGGCTGCATACACGAGCTCTCTTGGAGGAGTGCTGCAAGGTATAGCCCATGAATCAAAGGAACATCCCCTCAGCCCTGGGGAGTTTTAATGAAGAAAATGAAATTCTCATCATGTCTAAACCTGAAATTAACATGCATCACTCTTTTTCCTCCCATGGCTCTGAACTGCCAGCTTCAGCTATTTTGAAATATTTGGGGCCAACGCAGGAGCAAACCTCTGGAGGGAAGCAAGCTATTAGCATCGCTGCGGGTTCGCGGCACAGCTTGGTTTCCTGGAAGGCCACGGTGTGGCGGGCAGCCCCTCCATGGCTGAAACAGGGGCCTTGAGGGCCCCCTGCCTGCAAACCATTGCTCACCGGAGAGGCTGCGCTCGGAGGCGTCCGCATCCCTCGGGGCACGCTGGCGAACCTCAGAGCTGGGCAATGATTTGGCTTGTGCTCATGAAAAGGATCTCTCCAGGATCATCTAAACACTTAAATAGACTTTTTTTTTTTTTTTTTTTTTTTCATGGTTAGGCCTGCATCTCTTGAGCAAGCATGTTCCTTTGCTCCTTCTTGGCAAAATGCTCCCAGCATCTTCCCTGTTGCATCTGTGTTCATCACAGAAGAAGGAACAGGGGTTTTAATGAGATGTGGGAACAAATGGAGCTACAGAAATGGCAGATAAAATTGTACCTCAAGTGCAAGTCATCGCTCTTCTGTTCTTCCAGCTTTTAGTTGCAAAATTTTTTATCCATCTTAAGAACATATCTGAGGCAGTATCAAGGAACGTTTGTGCCTAGGTAGCTACCTTTTGAATATCAGAATTCGCTCCTCAGGGTCAGAGACTGGCAAACTCTCTCCAGGAATGAATCTACCTTTTTGCTTCCTCAGTGCAGTTTGTTACAAGGGTCACAGTTTATGTGCACACAATATTTGCATGTTAGAGAAGACAGTGAATTTTCTCCCCGGTTTGCCCTTGTAAGGAGAACATGTAGATATTTCCTTCATCTTGTTAAAATTAACAATAATTTATTGTTTGCTGCTAGTTGGTAAATAAAGAAGAGCCAAATATTGCAAGGCATGATGATTATATGTGGAAATCTGATGTGTAAATCACTCATGAAAATTGTCTGAATACTTTGCATACAAGATTATATACAAATATAGGATTTAAAAGTTTACTGCTGTCGTGTGCTGCAAATGTGTAGTTCTGCAACATATCTTCACATAAAGGAGGCTTGAGACACTTGATACGGTTCCTATTGCCTGATCAGATTTCATAATTTACTTTTACTTACCCAGGCTAAAAAAAAAAAGGTCTATTTTAAATTAAAGCTTTATTTTAACTTAAAAGGTATTTCAGGTCCAACACCTGCTCTTCAGTCCAGCTTTCAATTTTGGTTATTTCGTATAATTATTTCCTTTATTTTTTAAATATTTCCTTTTTCTGCATGAGACCCACATAATCAGCCAGGGAAAATAACTGAATATATGGGCAAGAGAAAAGGGTTAGAGGGAAAGTGGTGTCACATTAACACATGGTGCAGGCAAAATAACAGAAACCCATTGTTCAGTTCTAGCAGGAATAGGGTTGTGTGTGGTAGACCAAAAATCTCCACTCGCGGAAAAACATAATTTTTAAACCTTAGTATCGCTTTTATTTTAACATACTCAAAATATTCCTTACAGAAAAATATGCCACCTTTGATTTGGCTGTGTTTACCTATAATCCTGATATAAAAGTCAGGTATTTGAGTTTTACTTTGATTACAGGGTCTATGTTGGCAAACGCTATGTATTAGTCCTTTTACAGCAATTTAATTTAGGACAACTACTGAGATTTCACCCCAGAATAACATGCAGGTAACATGTTACCAAAACACCTGGCATGGCTGAAATCAAACACTTCATGATTTAAAACAAAATTAGAATAAAATAATTGCTGCTTAATAGTGACAAGAGGAAGGTTAAATATGATCTAGCTAAAAGCTTGTATGTTGTTAAATAAGAATAATAATTAAAAAACAGTCCAGGATATCTGTGTTCCTTCATGTTTCTACTAGTAACCCTGTGGTTAAGTCAAGTAATGATTGATTTTGAGAGAATTATAGCTATTATAAACTGCAATCAGCAGAGGATGTGAATAATTACGCAGAGAAAGGGGAAAAAGCTCAAACATGGCTGAGCAATATTCTGATTGATGGCAAAGTCATTTCCTGGCTGTTAATGACTGATTTTTCAACAGTCAGCACAAGCACTAACCCTGTGGGGGAAAAGGGAAAGGAATGGCCCTGGTATAAAGAAAGCCACTGTCCTCACCTTATCGTTTTAATTAGGAATGGGTGAACGGACCTGGAAAAAAACGTCTACTGTCAGTTCAGGGCCGTCTCTCCATGACAAAATTCCATCTTTGGCTGATCATTTCTGGACTGGCTGGGAAATGCGATATTGCTTTGCCTTGGGGGTGCTCGATTAGCCATTATTCCTTTCTAGCTCCCGCATCCCCAAAGCCTGCCAAAATACCTGAGGAAGGGCCGTTTCTGTGGTATTACAGCGCGCGAATGGAGGAGAACCACATTAACTAGAGAAACCCAGTAATTAGAGATGCCCACATAACATAACTGATCTGAAAGGTATTCCCTTAATCATTACTCAGTCAATCTATCAGTTGTCTTTGGCATTTTGATATTTTGCTCCTCTGGATACTCAAGGAATAATCCCAGGTACCTGCCCCACTGGCTTCAACCAGGTCAGATTTTTACCCCTCCTACCATATCAGAGAGTTTCCCTTCTCAATGTTCACATCTACTTTCCTCAAGCCCTCTAACATCTCCCATTTTGCTCGCAGGAGGAAGGCATGTCCCTTCCAGAAAGGTTGGTACCTGTGCAAGCTTAATGTGCACGTGTTGGCAATAAGCACAGGGGCTGCACAGTGCAGGGGGTGCAATGCTGAATAAAAAATAATCGCTATGATCTTGCAAGAGTCTCCAAAGAATGCCTGATGTGGAATACATGTGCGTTTTCAAGTCCTGAAATTATTCGCATCTCTTATTTTATGCTGTATGAGGTCATGGAGTGGACAAGTCTACACAATGCCGTGCTTAGCTTACAGCCGCGTGCTCTCTAAACGGTGACGCTTCCAAAAAAGAGCCTAATTTATCTTATCAGCTACAACCATAAAGTAGGGTAAGTGATGGAAATAGATTAGAAACCATAAAACTGAGAGAAGCAAGACAGCTGAGGTCCAGGACGCGACAGATGCTGCCCTTCAGGGTCCTGCTGACTTTGAAGAAACTTCTAGGTAGTTTACTGCTAGCTCCACCAAGTGCCTCCTGTCACTGTAACTTTCCCATCAGGTCTGAGCAGGGAGACAAGTCACAGAAACGGCAGTTCTGAAGAGTCTCCTTTTCTCTCTGCATGCAAAGATGACGCACGTACCGGATTTGAAGAGCCAGCATTCCTGACCGTATACTGCAGTGCGCGGCTTGCCTGGAAACCCGTGCCAAATGCTTCTGCAGACAATTTTCCATCTGCCCAAGAAATTATGCCCGCATAATGCCTAGCGTTTCTGGCTAATTTCAAAAGCAGCACTGACAACTTGGTTGGAAGGTTTTCAATTATTGCAAAAATCCAAAATGTCCGGAGTTTATAGTCCCAGTTCCAAACGCCGTTGTACCAGCTTTATAGGAGTGCTGTCTCCCTGATTTTAGTGCTTTTAGCAGAGTTATACCAATCAGCAAAAACAGATGGAGTGAATAATGCAGTTAGCAGCTGTATCTCCTCCCAACAGCAGGTCAAATGCATCTCAAAAGTACCAGGAAAAAAAAGGAGCGGGGGCTGGATATCAGTAGAATGAACATTAGAAGCATAAAAGGTCTGTAATTCAGACTTGATAGCATTCAGATTCTTCATTAGGGACTGTAAAAGAGACAAATAAACAGTTAGAAGGAAAAAGATGAACTATGCACAAGCAATGCATACAGTTGAGAAATAATTTTTTCTACAGATCCACTCAGAACCTAAGTGAGGAGATTGCTCCTTACCTCTGTCCTAAAATCTCTGTGCTACCACAGGAGCCTGTAGAACATTTTACAAAGCCTGGACAGTGGATCTTCTATTTTCCTGCAAGCCAATTTGCTAGTACTTAAACCTCTGTTTTACAGACTTTCCTCTTCGGAGATTCTGGCCAAAATTTGGATGAATGCAGTGGGATAAAGAATTCCTCTCTCTTATCTTTCTCTCTTTCTTTCCTTTCTTTCTTTTTTTTTTCTTTTTTTTCTGAGTGTGTGTGCATGTGTGCGTGTGTGTATCCACACTCATTTTGTGGCTATCAAGGTAAAACACTGTGCAAAGTGTGGCTCACAGGCAACTTAGTGAGCTCTGTGCTTTCCAAAACTCTTTTCTGTAAGCAAGATAAAACATCAGGATTAGTGCACAACAATCTGCCTTTTGGGTATATATTGGTCCAGACATTTTCTTTTCTATTGTAAAGTATCTTTGTAGCAAGTGTTGCCTGAGATAGTTTGAGGAAATTCTGCCAAACTGGGAGCGCCTGGATAGCCCAATTTGTTTCAGTTATTGTGTTTAGTTTGAGGACGGAGCAGGGCCTCAATCTGGGAAGGTGCCAGAGGGGTGAGACGAGGAATGAGGTTTTGGCGGCTCCATGTAAGCCACTTCGTGCTTGGGGCAGTTGGAAATTGCAAGGGCAAATGTGAACAGGCTGCACCAGCTCTCTGCTCTCTCTTGCTCCTGTCTTATTAGAAGTCCTGTTAGCTATAATCCATGCCCTGGGCTTGGGCACCTGAACTAGCCACCTCTTCTGAGCCACATTCCTTATCCCTAGCAGGCATCCAGCAAGGTGTTATCCCCACTTCTCCAGTCAGATCAAGAATCCGTGGCTTAAGAGATGGGCTTTCTGGGGCCAGACAAGTCCCAGTGGATTTAGAAACTTGGGTTTTTCAGTCTATCTGGAAAGTCATACATCTATTTAGGCATCCCACCGATGACACCGGAACATAACTTTAGACCCCTTATTTCTCCCTCCTCTTTGAAAGCAGTGGTCTCCTGGGGAGAGAGCGTTAGGTAAGCCTTGGGTGGAAAGTGTTTTGCAAGCCAGGCCTGTCAACTTTGCTGAGCAAAGGGTTGTCTCTCAAACCCGGAAGGTGGCTGAGGCTGCCAGAAAAGCTGCCAGGCATTGCCAGCTATCACAGTGTTTTGTTATCTGTCTACTTGATGACTGAAAACTGGAACAAGACCCATGCATGAAAGACGTATTTCTTCCCTGGGAAAGGGCAGCTGAGTACTTGCATATCAAGCATGAGAGCAGCAAGCTTGCTGGGTTTTGTTTTCTTTTATTCCCCGCTCTTGAAAGGAAATTGTGAGTCATGATTCTGATAATCTGAAACACAACAACAGCGATGGCCAAATCAACAAACAGGCTAGCAGAAGGCCATGCTGGGGGGACACGCTGGCAGCCGAATGCCCTTGCCTGAGCAAATGCACCAAGCGAAACCTGGTCATCTGAGTTCTGCGCTTGCCAAATGTGTTCACTGAATACATGAGGCAGCAGGGCTGTTCCTTTTCAGGGAATAGCACAGTAAAAAATTCCTACAGTAGGTGACAGGCAAAGGAGCTGTCACGGGTGAATGTACGGCAGCTCTGTGCCTAAGCCTGGCTTGCCAAATCTTGAGCTTCCCCACCCACACTCCACTACTGCCGCAGTGATCGTCCAGCTTGACCTGCTCTTCTCTTGCTCCCTGAGCAAGTTTCTTGCCAAGTTTTTTTCTCAAGAGCGCTCTCAGACAACAAACAGCAGTTTGTCCTCTTGCGTTGGGACATTTTCACCCCTAAAGCTCCTTTTATGTCATGGCTGCAGCTTCTCACTGGTGCTGCACTTCAAGAGAAAACAAGGGAAAAGAAAGCCAAGAGACAACATACAGTTCAGTATAATGAGGGCATGAGCATAGAGATGCTTTTTGCACTTTTTTAAGTGCCAAGATTAATTCTGTTCCATAAAAATGATAAGAAACCAATTTAAAGAGAAGGGAAGAAAGTTGTGCTACAAGTCAGTACTCTATGGGTTCTAAAAACTATAATAAAAATAAGCAGTTTGCCAAGAGATGTATCTTCTCAGCAGCGCAGGGCGTAGCGAGTAGCTTGAGGTTCTGCACGTGGCTGCAGGAGGAGTTATCTATCTTCTCTTTAGGCAGAGCACTGGTGCTTCAGGCAAACTGCTATTGCAGGCTATGCAGTCATATGGGTTGTGTACGCCCAGCACCAGGGGGGTCATAAAAACCCATCTCATCCTTCTACTTAACTTGAAATCTGCTATCTTATCTGCAGCACGCACAGACCAAGATTGCACACCACAGTTTTCTCATGACCTAAAAAGCCTCATGTGAACCATCTCAGACTTGTCAGTTTGATCACAATCAGTGCACACAAGCCCAGCAGCAGTTCACAAATCTAAGGGAAAATGGGGAAAAGTTCTGAGGAAAATGATAAAATGAAAGTAAGACAAAGTAAAAGGAGTTTTTGCCCTAGAGAGCGTCCTGCTCATGGGGTTTCACATCACCATTAAGCCTTCACCAACAAGGACTCATATGTTTTAAAAATACCAAAAGGAAACGTTTTTGATTCTGCTGCATTAGGGTCCCTGGAGCATTTTATTTTACTTAGGTCCTTCAGTTAAGGAGGAGTCAAAATACCTTTTTTACAGTTTTAATTTTCAATGGCCAGTGGCAGGTTTGTTACAAAAATATTTCTTACAGGTATGCTGGTGAAATGAAAGCATCTAATATGGCCAAAAGATGTGGGTAAACTGCTGTTCTGTGGGGCTTTCTACCTTCTATTTTGTGTTGAAGTGACAAAACACGTAATAAATTACATGTGACTTGGTGAAATTTTACATATACAAGAGATGGCTGGGAAATGCACTTTATCTGAACTTTGTGGCCAATGGCCAAATTAAATAAACCCAATTAATATTAATTTCCCTTACTCCTTCCATCCCTTCACTGGTAAATGGAACCACCTCTGGGACTTCTAATGGCAAGTTACCCCTACAGTGTCTGGTTTAACTTGGCTACTATATCGACAAGATGTTTTTTCACTTTGAGTGTTTTGTCTTATTCTTTGTAAACTTATCATATGACTTCAGAATACTCCTTGCATCCCTATAAGTTTTCTCTGCTGAGCATAGAATATTTATCTCTCTTTTAAAAAGCAATATAATCTAGCTTATAGGATGTGACTTAAATTGTAAATATTCACTAGGTTTAAGAGTTTTGAAGTGGTGTGACTTGAATGTGTATGAAGATATTTAGCAAATAAATCTGTGTTTCAAAATAGGAAAAATAATTTATTGCCCATGCAACACAAAAATTGAAGCTAGCCTACAGTCATGTCTCAGTGTTGTCTCTGAGATCTGCCAAGAATGCTCCTATCAAAGATAATTCTAATTTTAGTTTTTTTTTAATGAAAGGTTGTTTTCTAGAAAGTGTGTTATGAATACTCTGTGAAGACTATTGATTACAGGAGATTCATCACCAAAATAGTTAAACAGTCACAGAACCTGAACAAAAGACTCACCTGCATTATTTCTCCATTTTAACAACAACATAATTGAACTCAGAGACTCCTGACCCTCTGCTCCCTGTGTGCACTGTGAACAGGATTTGACTTTCTTGGTTTGGAAAGCACCCCGCACTTTCACCTGTCAAGCCATGAGCTGAGGGTATCAGACTGGGGCTCTTCGGTCCACAGCAGTGGTGGTGCTTGGTTCTCTATTATCTGTCACCCTGGCGGAGACAGTCTTTCTTCTTCAGGGTGGACTTTGTCAACGTTATCGATGTGCTCCTGGCCTCCAGATTAGACAACTGGGAAAGAAGAGATGTGCTTAGGAAAAGCAGTGCAGCACATGAGCAATCCTGATGTCAGCCAGATGGCTTTGAAGGCTCAAATAACCTGTGTACCCAGGACCCTGCAGTGCTCCCCAGGGACAGGGTTGGTCCCCCAGCATTTCGTTGTAGCTGTGGGCAAACTAGGACAGCACTGCAGAGTTCCCAGGCTGTGCAGCAGCCCCTTCAGTGGACATCCTTTCTGTTGCCCGTATCCCTGTGAAACTCGTGTACAAAGCTAGTGAGCTGGGCTATCCCTGTTTGCTGTTTATTAAGTCTTTAAAACACATAAGGCTACTATAGGTTTGCTGTGGCTAGTAGGTATGGAGGTTCATGCAACCTGTGAAGCTGAGACCTCAGACATGCTGTAAACAGCATGTGCTATCATTTGCTAACCTGTTCTGAATAAACTAAGTCCCCATTGAGACATGAGAATGGTTGCAACAGGATACACCAAAAAAACACCTTGTCTGGTAGTCTGTCTCAGTAGTGACTAAGAGAAAATGTCCTGGGGAACTGTACAGGGTCAGGGCAGTCAAGCTGTGGTCCTCCCTGACATCTGGAAGTCTGTAGCCCTGAGTAGGGATGTCCTGTATATGAGCTAAAAATGTTATTTTTCTCCTGCAGCTGCTTTTTCTAGACTGTTAGTCCATGAAAATGGCTTATACTAAAGCATGGGCCTGATCAAAGTTTTGTTCTTATGGGCAGACTTTGTTTAGCCTTGCTGAAATTGGTTGGAATAACAAACCTAGTGGAGCCACAAACCCACTTAATGTGCCAGAGCCCTGCAAAATGTCTTCAGAGCTTTGAAAATGCAGCACAGAAACTGGAAAGCTTCTGCCACATACGGAGCATTCCCTCAAGTTATTGAATGTTTTGCATCAATTTAGTGATACATTTCATCCGTAAAAAGGTAAAAGTCTATCACTATTGAGGATGACTGGATTTTCCACTAGGAGAATTTATTCTTGACCAAATAACTGTGACATGAAATACTTTTGCAAACCACCCTGTCCAAACACCAAAGGGCTTTTTTTTTTCTTTTTTTAACAAAAGTACAGTGTCTGCAGAAGCTGTCAGGAGATTGATGTGCCTTTGCCCCAAGTCAAACACTAATGTCTTGATTCTCAATATGATTAGAATGGACTTCTGCCCAGAACAGTTAAATTGGTTCTGAATATAAATTGCTTTTCAGAAGTGGCTCTGCTTTAATGATATTATTATTATTATTTTATTTTAATGTAATTAGAGTTATGTTCTTAAATCATAATTGCCATCATTATACTTTCCTTAAGTCAGCATAGCATTATATTTAGTGATCTTAGTAATGACGCAAAAGAGCTGTGAATCTCACTGCCACAGATGATAGCACCTTCTGTTTCTACATAATTTGGTGCATTTGGAACAGAAATTGTCCTTGAGGTATCTCAGAAATGTATAGCCTTGAAAATAATAATTACCTGAGACTCAAAGGCCATCTGGTTAAAATCAGGACTTCCTATGTGCTATATTATATTTTTTATAATGTACTCTCGGTCCCCTCCCCTTAAAAATTGAAACATGTGATGTGTTTAAGCATTTTTCTAGTCATACAATTTAACAAACTATTTTTTAATAGCTGCACTGGGCAATAAACTATTTGAGGCCTGTGGTGACCACTTGTTATGTAGCGCTGGGAAGTTGGTTAATGAATTCCTCTGTTTCAATTATCTTAGGAGCCAGGGAAGATCTCACCAGACAAGACCTGCAAGTGCTTTATGTGATCTATTTTAATGCTGTTTTGAAAAAGACTAGTATAGCAGGCTACTGTGAAAAGACTGGTCATCCTGTCTTGAGAAATAGGGATGCCACAAGTGCTAAGAGAAAAAACCCTCTGTGCCCTCTGTCCCCTCTCTAGTTGTGCGGTCATGCTGCAAGCAACAGCCTTGCTTTCCATTTAATTTCAGTCTCTCATGCATTTTTTACCTATGACATCACCCTGAAGTGATTAGAAAATTGTAACTAGGTTGTGAACTCAAGTAGAAGCGTATGAACTTTTCACTGTGTCATAACAAACAAGAAATTAGGTGCTTTGTGCCATCTTTCAGCAGGTCACCCAGTGGGTGTTCGTGACCCATGCTGAACTGCAGCTTTCCAGCCACTCCAGAGCTGATTGAGTGGAGAGGATGCTCCAGTGCAGTGTGCAAGGACTAGAGTGGCCAGGGCAGTGAATAAAGGCATGGCACGTTTGCATGATGTGTCATGAGAGCTGCCACAGGCAAACTCAGACCAGCAATGAGTTAGCCTGCAGTGAAATTAAATTTGGTGCAATCCAACCTTCCCCTTCAGCTGTGTCTCAACATTAAAAAAAAAAAGAAAAAAGAAAAATAAAGAAAAAATCTTGAATTTTCCCAAGGGAAAAAAGATTTGGCAAAAATCAGGTTTCTGGCACTTCTATGCTGCGATAGTAACTTTGCCCTCACACCACAGCACAGGAGTGGAGGTAAGCTTTCTGCCTGCAACCCTGTCAGCAGAGAATGAAGCTGGATCCTTTGAGAAGCACCTGGTCAGGTTTCTATCATAATTCACTGCCTTTT